>ML778171.1:31729-52727 GCA_009831015.1 Picea engelmannii | reverse complement strand
GTGCTCATCTGGAATATTTGTTACCTTTATATTCAATCTTTGGAAGTTCTCAATGTGCTCTGTAACTGAACCCTTTTGCTTGAGATTTATCAATTGGCTAAAGAAGGTATTGCTCCTTGTATCTTCATAGTGTGCTATCATTTCTTCCGTGAAAATTGTCCAAGTGACGAGTGATTTGCGAAAACAAAGCCATCGATACCATACAAATTGATTGAGTTCTAAATATAAAGAAGCAATTCGTACCTTTTGTATATGTGACACATTATGTAGATCAAAGAATTGCTCCATCTGAGGTATCCCTGTGATTGGGTCCTTACCATCAAACTTCCTCATATCGATCTTAGGAACGTGGTTGGTCTTCAACCCAAAGTTGGAATTTCTCCATTCTTGATTCACCTTCCTTGTGTTCTCATCATGAATTTCATGGGATACATTTTCACTTTCAAGTGTCCTCTCTATTATAAATTTTTTCAATCATTCCATGATCTCTCCTTTTAAACCCTCCATCATCTCTTGTAGTTCATCTTTTGTTACTGTCTTCTTTTGTAAATCATTTATGTACCTACACATTTCTTCACCTTCATCAAGAGTCCATGTAGGATTATCTGGAGGCTTATTTGGTGTAGAAGTTCCCTTTTTGGGTGGCATGTTAGACAGTATCACTTTTGAACCTTGATTTTGAGGTGGTTCTACTAGACAATATTTCTTCTGTTGTATCTCCAAATTTTTGGCCCTTCTGGGTATGAAACTTTATTTTTTGTAGTTCTCTGATATTTCTTCTCTACAATGCCACATGTTTGATCAAAATTGGATGTGTCAAATGGAATTTATGGTAACTTTCCCACAACTTGTTGATTTTTGGCCTTTCCAGGAGATGTCCCTTGTATAGCGTGCCCACACAAGATAATTGACATAAAATTCTAAAATTCTCACCAGAAATACTACAGACTGTCCACTATCCAATGCAACCAGTCTCACTCAATTTGGATACTCTAGGAAGAAGTTATTATTGTTTTACATGGAACAGCTTCTTGAGACTAGTCAATAGCACTAGTCAGATACCCTATCTTCCACAAGGTGTATATAAAAATGACAGATGACCCAGAAGCTGAAATTTTTACCAAAGACACCTTACTAATTTATTTGAATATCCTCTAGAGTTCAGGGTCTGAAACGTTACATAAAAAAAGTTATAGTGAAAATTCCACAATGACTCAGTTCAGGATGGTTCCAAAACCCTATTTTGCACAGGCTGTATCTTCGAAATTATAAGGCCTTAGGAGCTAAAATTTTAACCCAACGTACCTTGATCCTTCTACTAAATATCCTCCAAGTCGTGCCTTCTGAAACGTTGTATAAAAAAAGTTATAGCTAAAATTCCAAGGTGTCTCATATGTAGCAGTGAAACCCCAAGACCTTGAGCTCTAATACCATATGTTAAGAACCAAATATCAATATATCATAGAAAAACCTCAGAATAAGTACTCAATGCCTTGAAAAAGAGAGAAATTCATATAATAAGCCTCTTCGAGGGGGGAACCTCCTTATGCCCACATAAATGTACAACTCCAAGATGATCCCAAATGAAAATGTCTCATTGGTATATATAGGAGACTAGGTGGTATAATTACAACTAATGGAATAAAGATGACATAAATAAAATAACATTACTAATGTAATATGCCCCAATTAAGGGGTAATGATCCAATATTAGGGCTTAACACTATCACCAATGATCATTTGGTGACCTTCCATGCCTTATCTGTAAATATAGATATACAACCTTCACTTGTCAACTTCCCTATTGAAATTAGATTTTTCATTAGATCTGGAACATGTCCTACTTGTTTCAACAACCATTGGCTTTCATTCCTTTGTTTTATTTTTACCTTTTCCATTCCAACAATTTTGCATGGTGCAACATCACCCAAATGAACTTGTCAAAAATCACCTTGAACATAATGTAAAAAATGTTTCCTATGGGGTGTGCCATGAAATGAAACCCCTAAATATACTACCCAAGACTCAGAAATATTATCTACAGAAAGCATCAAAGCATCTTATAGCACATCACATGTTACATTTGTTTCTTGACTTTTCTCCTGTTGTCCATCTCTTTGTTTCTTTGGAGCTCTGCAGTGTTTCTTCAGATGTCCCTTCTTCCCACAATTCCAACACTCTATTTTTCTCATCCTGGATTTGGATCTGCCCTTCCTAGAACTCCCTCGGTTCCCTGAGCCCTTTCCTCTATCCTTTTGTGTTCCCTTATTCTCCATGTTTAACGCATTACTTGATGTCTCACCTGTGTTTTTCCGTGACATTTCCTCGGTAAGGATAACACCAACAACATCATCAAATTTTAAAGTGTTTGAACCAGAGACAGAGTTAATTACAGCCATGACAAAGTCTTTCCAACTTTCTAGTAATGAGCACAAGATTAGAAGAGCCCTGACCTCATCATCGAATTCCACTTTTACAGAACTTAGCTGATTAGTAACCGTATTAAATTCATTTAAATGATCTGCAACAGACCCACCTTCTGACATCTTCCTATTAAATACTCTCTTCATTAGAAAAACTTTATTGGACACCGAGGGTTTTTCATACAGTTTATCCAATGCATCCATCAACACCTTCGTTGTCTTTTCTTTCAAAATATTGAAAGCCACCAATGCCGCTAGGGTCAACCATATCATTTCTAGTGTCTTTCTGTCAAGAACCTCCCATTCTTTGTCCTTCATGGTCGTCAGCTTCTTTGTTATTCCACCCAATGGTAGGAATAGATCCTTATGATATAAATAATATTCCATATACATCTTCCATAAATTGTAGTTTTGGCTGTTAAATTTCTCGACACTAATATTTTCATCTTTCGCCATTGCTCTCACTCGAACCAAGAACCCTCTTTTCCTGCGAGTTACCTTTCTCTTTTATACCAGTTGCTAGAAAAAATAGGATCAAAGAGAAATAAAATAAAACAAATGTGTAAAATAAAACACAAAACATACGTAATACAATAGATACACAGATATACGTGGTTCGACCAGTGTGAGCTACGTCCACAAGAGAAATTGCAATGTCCTTCCTTTTTATTATCCAATAAAATGAAGGGATACAACCTACAACACACCCATTGTAACTTCTTCTTTGTCTCGCAGTCTCCTCTCTCAGAATAAAATATCTGCAATGATACACAGCCACAATACAATTCTCTCATAAAAGAGGGTTGCCTTCTAGGGAAAAAAACCCTAACATAACTTCTACTGTCAGATTTGCAACTTTATAATGAACGGTCTAGATTTACTATGAGATTACAATATACATTTACAAGGCAATTTTTTTTTCAAGGGAAAGCCCCCCTTGCAACCCCCCTGTGTGGAGGCATGTACAATACTATGGGGTGTACAGTCTTCATGGGTTATAAACATGGCTGAAAAAAAGGACCTATGAATCAAAAAAATAATCAGGCTCCACAACCAACAAACTCCACATAACCATTTTTCCCACAAAAGTTGTAATGTTTGTCACGAGTGTTCTTACTTTTAGATTTTGTTCCTTTGTCACCATTAGGAGGGGAAGTTGATTGATAGGGTTTGGGACCCTTGTTTTGCATGTTATAGTGGCGAGGATGTTGCTTCTTGTGATTATTGGATTTGTCTTTCTGTTGGGCCACTAAGGCTTTGTTATATGTACTTGCAATGTTAATCAATCCAAGTTGCAGAATCTTATCTCTCTCGAACCAAAGAATCAAAAAATTACTCAAGGGAGGGTTTTTTATAAGTACTCCCTAGAGTTTCTATGGTGGCATAAAAGGTAGATACAAAAGAAGAATATGCACTACCAATCTTAGCAAGAATAACATATATACATCGATCTTCCGACAGATCTATTTTGCATTCTATACATAAAAATCTAAGTATTTTTTATGTAGGAGCATCGAGAACATGACTATGGGTGTGTCAAAGACCCAAGATGAGGATGAATATGATGGTGATGTAGGGGGAATAAAGATACAAGTATGCAGATTGTGACGGAAGAATAGTTGATGAACCATGTACGAGAAAAAGTTTTCTAGAGAACTGGGGGATACAGCGACTGACAACCCATGTATTCCAGTGGATGACTACTCTTTTATTATATTTATGGTTGCAGGTACAAGATGGAGATTAGAGAATATTGAGAATGACAAAGACCAAAGATCATGGAAAACCAGAAAACAAGACCAAGTGCGTGGAAGAGAAAAGAGACCAATTTAATGAATATTTCTCATGAAGGGGACATTCCTATTTGTAATGTCTAATGAAAATATGAAGAAAAATGTAATAATGTAGACTAATGATAGAAGTCTACATAATACTGAGATATGGAGAGAAATGAGTAGATGTAGAGATGAAGACTGTTGAGAGAATCATGGAGATATTGTGGAGAGATCATAGGAGCTAATTATAGCGATGGTTGTGTATTCGTTTGAACTAATTAGCTAATTATGAAGTAAATGTTATGGTCATATATAGTTATATAAGGGACCATTTGTACACAAATTGAACATACGAGAATGGTTTTATAATAAAATTTCCCCTTCGGGGGATTGGAGCATATTTCTGGTGTTCCTTGCTTTTCTTTTAGAGTAGTGGCGTGAGTTTATGTTTGTCGTTGTGACTCTGCCATCATTTGTTATCAGAGCAATTATTTTGAAAAATGTTTGTATTTTTTTAAGAGAAAATCACGTTGCATGTATCGTTGCAAAGCCACACTTCATATGAAGAAAAGGGAGGCGTCCAATTCCAATCCAAGAGCGCATAAAGTAGACACTTTTACATGATTGATCAATTGTGGATTTTAGAGATGGGTTTACATAATTCGTCGATTGTATATTTCAGTTATGAGTTGCGCAAATGCACATGGAACATGATTGCGTGTATCTATACAAATAGATACAGTCTAATGCATTGGTGTAGTGCTGAAGTAGTGGAAGAAATATGTGACTACACCCTCTAACTCGAGATGAATAAGCTATAAAAAKTTATTGATGTCGAAGAAGATCATGAGGGCAGTGCAGTGAAGTGAGCTAAGGACCATAAATTCTTGCAATTACTGGATCCATCAATCATGGCTAGAAATACATCAGTGAATGTTGTTTTTTTCGTTTTCTTGATGGTCATGGTGAATGCAACATCTACAATAGGCAAAATATAAGTGGTACCAGATATGTTGTGGATATGATAAATTTTCCTATCACTGCAATATTGATTACAAGACCTGCAAGACAGTTTGTCCCTACAATAAGCCATGGAATTTCTTAGGCAAGGAACATACGATGCAGAAAAGAGATCCCACAAAAATGGAGGGACATTACATCAAGTGAAGTCGCAACCATAGTAAAGGAGAGATCGACGCACAAGTGGTAGTGCAACGAGACAAGGCACGAAGTGCAGACCTATTGCATGTGGACAAGAATCATGTAGGCGTGGAGCTGGGAAAACCATGCAATTTTGTGGTAAAAACAATGTTTAAGATAATGAAAGCAAAAAATTGGCACAAGGTGAGATATGGTGAACATGGAAACAACACTGAGAGAACAAAACAACTAAGAATTTATCTACTAGCTTGTGAAGGGAAGAAAGAGGGAGCAACTCAAAAGAAATTTGAACTGGAAAGGGAGCGTGGTGCGTTGGCAGAGCAGCCTTTGCTAAGACTTTGCATATGGTGGGAGGCCCAAGGTTTGACCCCCTTGGACTCCATAAAATTTTATACACCAAAATAGTAACAGGGTGCCACGTGGCATCCCATGCCTGGGCCACGTGGCACCTTCCAATTTGCCAATAAAGTGCCACGTGTCATCACCTCATTCGCCCAAGCATATATCAAATAAAAAAATTCCATGTCACCACTTGCCATGTCACCATATGACACGTTATCACTTCCACATGTGAGGTACGGTCCTGCCATGTCATCACTTGTACGAACTGTACAGACTGTACATTCAACGTTTTTTTGTCTGTTTGACAAATCGAACAAAACATGATATCTCACTCATTCAATGTCTGTTTGACCCCGTTCAAAGTGCGTTGGGTTCATGATGATGAGGGTTACGCACCTATTAGTTTTGAGGTGATTCCGAACACTTTCATTTTTGGTCTAAATTTTGACCCCTGGTCCAGATTCTGATCACACACTCTTCCCCAATCTGATTGTACTCAACTTCCATGTGCCCATTAACTTTGGGATGTGACCACTCACACCCACCCTCTTACATGTATTCAATGATTGGCTTTGGGAACACTCAATCAGAAATGGGAAGGTTCATATAAATAGAAAATTTAGGAAAATGGGTTAAATTAATATACATGGGTAATTTCCCCCTTGGACCCCTCTTGGCCATTATCCTAGAAACTCCCCTCTCTTGTGGATTAATTCAAACCCCATATCTTGGCCATATCCCCTTAGCATATGGCATCATTTATTATTAAAACATTGAAATACAGTTCACATATTACATCGCTTGGGTAGTAGCCACACATTATGTCTACATAAGCATTAATTAAATTGGGGATTATAGTGGGGATATTGCATTCCCCCTCCCCTACAATTGTGCACCGTCCTCCATGCACTCTATTTCAATATACATATATGAAAATTTACATAACAATACTTAGAAATAAAATTCTGCAATTTAACAATTCCAGCAGCAACTCCAACCAAAATCTCATGTTCCTCTCAACTCGTCGACGCAAGGAAAACATCATTCATTTATTAGGGATAACCCAAGGGATGCACCATCCATTTATCAAGGCTAACCCAAGGAATGAGCCATTCTTTTATCAAGGTCCCCAACACAGTTGGCTAGGACTCTAAGATGTGGTTCCCAAATTTTAGCTGCTCAAAATGGAGTCTTGCATTTTTTTTCTTCAAAACTGTAAACACTTTATGGGTATTATGCCGACATGTTTTATTCATGTTTTCTTCATGCTACCTGTTTGCTAATATTTTGAATTTTTAGTGGGAAAGATTGGAGGTAGTGAGGCAATGCCTAAAGAAGTGAAGTGAAGGTAATTGGTTGTAAGATGTTGCAGTAGAGGTGGGTATTAACTGGAAGCCTTTCCACTAGTCATGTTGGATGTCAATGATTTTTGAATATTATTTTGGTAATATCTGTGGTAGCAGTGGGGAACCAACAACTAGAGACACTGGTGTGAGTGTCTCTACCTCACATTGGAGACCAAAGTCAGTGGGTGATGGCTCATGTATTCTAGAGTGGATGAGGCATGGCATGGTGATGTAAATATCATAATATTTAGGGAAAACTCCAAGTGGAAGCCTATATCCAAGAGGTTATCGCGTGTGGCATCTTACATCTTTTCCAAGAAAAGGAGTTGAAATGGTTGTAGAGCTTCAAAACATAGATGCTCACGCTGTTGGAGGGGGATATGCTTGTGATTTCTTGATATTGGGCATGTTGCTACTATTGTGAGAGGGTTTACTCAGTGGTCATTGATATTGGTCAAGTTGTTATTGTTGTGAGAGAGTCTACTCGGTGGTTAGCATGGCCATTTTGATAGGTGCCAATGTGAGGCAAAAAAGGATCTATGCAACTAGTGCAAATACAAAAGCTAGAAAAAATAAAATAAAATAAAATAAAATAAATGGCAAAGAGAACAAGGCTACAAAATCATGTAGGTGAGTGGATGAAGACCTCTTGAGAGGTGGAGGAAACCCAAAAGATAAGATTACATAAAATAAAATAAATGCTATAAGAGGAGCCAAAATATATGAAAGTATTGGGCTTTGTGTTTGCGTAAGCCAAATCCTATTGTTTGAGGAGAGAGTGGATCCCTTTTAGAAGCTATAAAAACTTGTAGTAGGAAAATTAGAATGTCTTAAAGAAACTAATCTCTTTAAATATTGACTACATAAATCAGATATAAAAAATAATATATTCCCTTACAAGTTTTGATACTAATTAATACAAAATATTATTAAAAAATATAAAAATAATATTATCATTATGCAAAACTCTTAAATCTAGACCTATTAAGCTTCATTTTTATAAACAAGCTCTAATGCAAAAAGAAAATAATCAAATTGATAAAATATATTCTTTCCTACCAACCCATAGTACATAACTGAAACTTCAATAAAAATGTATCCTTTACTAACAACCCTATTATAAACTAAATAAACAAGGCTACATGGTAGCAAATACCTGCCGAAGTCTGAATACATGAAAACAATGTGGAAGTCTGAATACATGAAAACAATGCAAGAGAGTAATATATTGTTAATGGTATGTACAATTACATTCATACAAATAAAATAAAAATGTTATTTAAATGAATTTGTAGTAAGGATATGAAATTTGTAGATTATTTGATATTCTTTATTGAATAAATGTGGATATGAAAATATTATCTATAAGGATATTTTAATATATTTCACTTATATATTTCACATAGAGAGTCNAAATGAATTTGTAGTAAGGATATGAAATTTGTAGATTATTTGATATTCTTTATTGAATAAATGTGGATATGAAAATATTATCTATAAGGATATTTTAATATATTTCACTTATATATTTCACATAGAGAGTCATATTTTTCCTAATATATTTCACTTATATACGTCAATAAATTAATAAAATGAAGGGAAAAAAACCGCACCAAGAAGTAAAACTACCACATTTTGACAGGTAAATAAAAAATATTTATAGAAACAAAAGGAAAAAAAAGCAACACCACCTTTGAATAAGGTCTTCAGGTAGTAAAAATACCGTATATTGACAGGTAGATAAAAAATATTTATAAAAACAAAAGAGAAAAAAACAATGCCACCTTTGAATAAGGTCTTCAATGTGGTATTGATGAAAGATATAGTGATCATAGATATGGGTTAGCAAGATATGAAAGATACGATGATTGTGGATATGGGTTAGCAAGATATCCATGTAATTGGTAAAACTTTAAACCCTTATGATTGTATGTGTAGTTGTAGCAATGTAGAAAAAATGAAAGTGGTTTTACTCTTGTGGAAAAATGGATAAATTGAACCTCATTCAGTTTTGAAGACCGTTTAACTTATATTCGTGATACAATTAGGCACTACTAGTTTGAACTCAAACTCACCTGGAGAATATGCATGTTACAAACCTAGAACGTGAAAAAAGATGGGTTTTCTTGTTCCATGATGAAATTCAGATCTTAAATAAGCGACTTGGGTATCCACGTAGTAAATAAACATCAACCACTTGCCAATGTCAGATTAACGTAAAAGCATGCATTTGCAAGAAGGGATATTGGGTATGGAGCCAAAAGTAAGTCTCACTGTACTATTTGAGATTAGCATGTTTCTCATTGTTTATTATTATCTTTCAGACATGATCTTGAGTTTGAAACCTCTTTAAACTGAGGGTTCATGACATTAATCAGACATTCTAGTGCTTCCGTTATGCTTTTAAAGCTATTATTGCAAACTTTAGTTAGCTCAACTATCACTCTTTAATGGAGGTCGCAATGCCGCACTTTTCAACCAGGTTTAATGTTGGATGTGATAACTCATGCAAAGTAACATGAATCTGTATCGTGAGTTAACCATTTATCATGAGAGTAAAATTTCGGCAGAAAATCGAATGAGAAAACAAAGAAGATACATAACCTACCAATCCTTGCATGCTTCACATTGAACCATTAAGACATCAGGGTTGTATGGAATTTCACATTTGTAGTGCCTGCAAGAAATAGATAGACAAAGACATTTCATTAAAGACACATCTCGTAGGTCGACAGATCGAAACCCTGGGAGGTGAAAACGAAAGCGAAAATTTCACAGCAGATCTCGTTGACTTACACGGCCACCCTATCAGGAGTGAACCCTTCGGTTGCGGCATTGTATTCAAAGTGGCAGAAATAGTCTTCGGAGACGACGTTGTCCAGTTTGGTGTAGTTCTTGAAAGTATGAACACTGCATTTTCCCTCAATTGTATCGATGCTCTGCTCGTCGAAATGATCCGAAAAGAAGAGCTCCTTTGCACCATGTAATTGGTGGCGACCTCCTATAGACTCCTCCGACTGATAATACCACCGCAAACAGACCTTCACAAGGTTTCCCTAACAATCGACTTCTATCTTCTCCACCCTAGCTATGTACGGTGGCTTCTGGGCATCCTCGAGAGTCGACATGCATCACAGTCCCTGACTAAAGAAGTTATCTTTCAAGATATGTACGATGGATTTTGGGCATCCTCAACACACATCACGTCCTGCAAGCTATCTTTCAATGGCCACGATGAGCCATCGACTGCAGTGACAGCCATCGACTGCCAAATGACAGCAGAAGGATATTGATAAGGGCTTTGATCTGTAGTGCATCAACTGCAGTGACATGTCAAGACGCTAGTTGAGCTCGAAAATTGATGTAGAAGAGGTTACTTCGAACTAATGAGATGATACCGTATGTCCGCATTTATGAACCTTCGTCATCTCGACAATAACAGGTCCATTCGAATAGCCAATGGGATCTTGCCAAAAGGATTTTAAATAATTGAAATAAATTAAAAAAAATCTATTGCTAAAGTGTGACATTAGAAAACCATATAAATTTTTGGTCAATGCATGGATTAATATGTAGTCAATGGCAAACTCATCTCTATATACCATCCTATCGATGGGTATAATAAGAAATAAAGTGAGACATTGTTATATATTATTATTGATATGAAAACAAAATATTATAAATTTGGTTATAAATATCATACATATACTATTGATAGGTATAATATTATAAATTTAGTTATAAATATCATACATATACTATTGATAGGTATATTCGTGACCTATACCATGTTACTAAGAAACAAGAGATGCAAGGAAGCATAGTCCTTGTCCTTTGACAGGTTTCAAAATTGATAATAATAATGATTTAAAACTATAATAAGGTTTTAAAATTAAATAAAAAATGGTAAACCTTTTTATATTATTAGTTATATTTATGAAAAGAGGCCAAAGTGAATACCTCAATATGAAGAACCCACAACCAAGCTAGCTCCCATTAGTTGTGGTGAAATGCACCACCAAGCTCATTGTCATTCAGAATGGAAGAATGGAAGAGCAAGAATGTGTACAGAGCTTGAAACATGTTTGCAAGATTTGCAAGAGAAGATTCGCCTGTGAGAGGGCTCTTGGCGGACATATGAGAATTCAAGGATCCACAGTTGCAGCTTCTTTGATTTTAATGAAGGATCCTAAAAAACTGGAGCCAAGCCTGCACTAGTACCCAACTCTTGAAAACATGAACAAGAAGCTTTGTCTGGGGTCGATCTGCAAAAACAACTAAGTAATGGCCTGATGTACGATCTACAGCCTAATCAAAAGCGGAATTGGAGCTATGCAGATTTGGAACACTCTTGGAGCATGCAGTCTAAGAAGGCGGTGTAGGGGATAAGCTCTTTGAATGAGGCAGAGGGCTCTGCAGACGAGGCAAAGACTTAATGAATACATTAATTACAGATATGAAGGACATTCAAAACAATAGCAAGCAAAAGAAAAACTTGATCAAGATCAAATTGCAAATATCAATGCTCGTCGTCACCCTGGCACTAACACTTCGAAGTGAAAAGCCAATGGGAAGACAGAAAAATAAAGTTTTTAAATTTATTTTAATTTTAATAAAATAATTACCGAAGTTTCCCTAAATCCAACATTGTAAATGTAGAAAAAATTTAAGTCAAACATAGAATTAATAGGATGTCAATGACGGACTCATTGCTATAGTCGTGTTGAAGGCAGGTACTAATAATGGTTATATGTTTTGTTTTCATTTTATAAATTTTGGGATGACCTGGTGGTAGTAAAAACACAGACAGTAGGAGCAGTCAGTCATTCAACTGATTTATAAATTCCTACTTGTCTTATTGCACGGAAGATGAATAAGCACATTAGATGAATGTTTAATCATGTCACATGGTGGGAGCATATATGACATGTTAAGCCTAAAACCATTCCCACTTTTAGCAGAAAAAATCCAGCTCGTAAAATATAATCAGACTTCAATATTTCAATTTCAAACATTTCAATTTCAAGTCGTATACAGTGGATACAATAAGACAATAAATCCATTTCGATCATTTATTTATTACAGTTGCAACAACATTATAAATTTGCATGAAGGCAATTTAAAGGAATGCGTAAGATATTTTTCTCATATTTTTCTCATGGCATGAAGGGAGGATCAAGTTGGATTTGAGCTGAAAAATGGAGGAGCATTGATGTACGTCGTAGGCTCTGATTCTCGAAAAGTTTCTCGATCATATGGAAATTGATCGTATTGATCTGGTAACGAGTGCTCCAATCAAAAGATTAGGATTAGGATTGGAGTCGTTGCTGTAGAAATAATAAGACCCACCTTTGCATGCAATGACGTCGGGATGAACAACAATGGAAGGAAGAGATAAGGCTCTATGATGAATCTGTTGGGGAAAGAGAGAGCCATATCCCACCATGTATGATAGATTCAGAGGGTTCTCTCCTAATATATAATCAATCTGCATTGGATGCACCCACGTCATATAAATTCATTAAAGCCTTTTCAGAAATGCTCTCCTCGATCTGTAGCTTGACTATCATTTCTTGATTTCTAATCATCATTTCGAAGAAAAAACCACTGATGTACCTACCTGTTGTTTTGCGAAGGCCCGAAGTCTAGCTGGAGTTGCCTCAACGTTTGCACACCGTGCAAATTTAGACACATCGCTCAGGTACTTGTCATACGCTAAAGCCAAAAACGACATTGATGTCGTGCTCTGCATATTACTTGCATTAGATTTGTATATGAGTCCACCTGCAAAACGACACATACTTCAATCAATCAGCTTCACTTTCCACATAATGAAAGTAATTCCCTGCCTAGTCCTCCAACGAACCAAAAACCTACAACCCAAAAGAAATATAGAAAAATGGGTCGATGGGAATTAATAACCTGGCGTGTACTAAACATGTGAATCAGATGTTTCAGGTAAGAGGCTGCAAATGAAACTGTCAGGGCGTTCCTGGTATGATTCTAAGAACGATATATTCTCCGACAAATAATCCTGAAAACACTCTCATACGAGTATACATAGCTTTGTAAATTCAATTACAGTTGATATAAGCAATAAGCAATGTGGACTAGTAATAACCTGGGAGAGAAGCACATTAATGCCAACATGCTTATTTTTCTAATTGAATTCATCAATGTCGTCATTAGCTCCATGTGTCTTTCCATTGGCTTGAATGTACTGAAGATAAAAGGATTCGTTGGTCGATGTTTTGTGTAGCCACCCAAATCAATTCATCCTGGAATCCACATTATAAACTGTAAATTTATGTATGGTTTTTGACGAAACTTTTTAAGCTGGGAAATAATTGGACGTATAGAAAACTAACTTGGTATCCGCTATAGTCGTAGTAAAATGGACAAAATGCTGACTTGAGGCTGTCATTATGAGGTCCCCTATATTTGTATGCAAAATCGAAGAGCTATGGAGTACAGACAGAGAATGCGTTAGCAGGTGTTGTAGAAATCATGTCATGCATTTATACAAAGAGGAATGAAAGTACATTGAATTAGATCTGCACTATGTTATAGTTGTAAACAGGGCACATATTTTTCCTCACCTGTGTTGCAGTGTGAAACAGAGGTTGGGAATAAGCCAAGCTGGATGTTTGAAATATGATAGACCACCCCACACGGACCTTCACAAGGTTTCCCCGACAATTGGCTTCTATCTTCTCCACCCTAGCTATGTATGGTGGCTTCTGGGCATCCTCGGGAGTTGGAACACATCACAGTCCCCAACTAAAGAAGCTATCTTTCAAGCTATGTACGGTGGCTTCAAGCTATGACAGGACTGCCAAATGACAACATGAGGATACTGATAAGGGTTCTGATCTGCAGTGACATGTATCAGACGCCACTTACAAGTAATGAGATGAGACTCCACATTTATGAATCACCGTCAGCTTTTTGGTCAATAATAAGATTTTTCCAATTTTTTTTTTAAATAATTGAAATAAATAAAAAAATCAATTACTAAAGTGTAATATTAGAAAATCATATAAATTTTTGGTTAATAGGTAGATTAATATGTAGTCAATGGCGAACTCATCGCTATATACCAGCCTATCGACAGGTATAATAACTGAAACTTCATTAATGCATTCCATGTATTATTCTTTAGGTTCATGTACAAACAATGATGGAGAGAACGAGGGTTGGCTTAGGCAGTGAATTAGCATATAGTTATAAATAATATGGTCAACAAATCATAGTATGTTGACTGGAAAACCAATAGACAATTAGTGATTTGGCTTGTTTCCTATATGAATGAAAAACCTGAATAGAAAGGGTCCAGAAGTAACTAAACACATGATATTGTGCTATAAAACCTCAAT
Organism: Picea engelmannii; assembly: GCA_009831015.1. Classification (NCBI taxonomy): domain Eukaryota; kingdom Viridiplantae; phylum Streptophyta; class Pinopsida; order Pinales; family Pinaceae; genus Picea; species Picea engelmannii. The sequence goes on along the minus strand of ML778171.1, from coordinate 38,304 downwards.
TAAAACACCAGGTGGCACTTGTAGAATCGAAGCATTCAATGTTTCCCAGGGACATGTTAATGAAATGTGGAGAAAACAATAATATGCATTAACATTTGTGAGAGAAACACTTGTAGGATCGAGGCATTCAATGTTGCTGACATGTTAATGAAATGTGGAGAAAACATTAATATACATTAACATTTGTGAGAGAAGAAAACTCACATTTAGATTTGGAGGTAAATAAGAATTTTGAAGTAGGTACAAGTTCGGCGATTTCACTTTCTAGATTAAGGATCAACATTCGGCTCTGTTTTGGAATAATTTTTTTTAGTTTTAATTTAAATTTTGTGAAAAAATGTTAGATTGATAAATTTGAATGGTTAAGTCTTTATAATTTTAATGTTTAGAGGTTTTTTAACTTAATAAATATGTTTATGTATTGTGATTTCACTCAAATTTATATTTCTTAATTTCTAAAAAAAAATACCAAAACCTAAAATGTGTAAACAACACTTGAAAAAATCATGTACTTACTCTCCCTATATGATATGTCCCCTTCAATATTTACTCTCCATATATGACATGTCCCCCTCAACTACTAAAGATGATCTTATCCACATACATTGGGGGTGTGTAACCACTAATCTTTAATTATTGCTTCAGAATAAATACTGGTATGTAGCTCCTTCAAGCAAGAGTGGCTAGGAATATCAACTCATAATTGGGCCCCATACATGATCTATAATTTTGCAGTCCAAATAAAAATCGCTCAAGGTTCTAACATAGATTGTGGAATTGTAAAGCTGGAGAATTGCCATGGTATAGTTTGAAACAGAGAATGTCATGATGAATCACACTATAGATGACTTTATAGTGACTGGAGATTAGAGGAAGATCTGTCCTTCACTTNCGCTCAAGGTTCTAACATAGATTGTGGAATTGTAAAGCTGGAGAATTGCCATGGTATAGTTTGAAACAGAGAATGTCATGATGAATCACACTATAGATGACTTTATAGTGACTGGAGATTAGAGGAAGATCTGTCCTTCACTTGCAACAATTTTTCTTTATAAGTTTTTAGTGGTTCGAGTTTATTTGTGCATCTTTTATCGATATTTTACCTCACATGTTTGAGTTCTATTAAATTATCCTGCTTTACTTTCCAATCTTATTGACATTTTTCGCTCATTTGAAGCCATGATTAATGTTTATTTGCTCCATTTTTTACTCTGGACTCTATCCAAAGGTAAGACAGTAGAAAACCTCTAAATTGAACCAACGTTAGTTCTGAAAGAGGAAACTTCCGATACCACATAAACGTGTATAGGTATCCTATATCCAATTTACGTCATAAAATATTTTGGTCAGGGTCAAAATAAGTCTCAGGTAAAAAGAAGTCTCAAATTCTTCATTTTGTGACTGCCACAATTGCCAAACAAAGGGACACCAATCTTGATTAGGTGAGATAGTTTTCTGCTATCTAAAGGGCGGTGAAAAGGTAAAAAATGTTTACAAGATGTCAAGGAGCAAAAAAAGTAAGAATCCTTTATGGAGAGGGTGAAATAGTTGCTAATTGGCAATGAAAAGTTACAAAAATGTTTTACAAGGTAAAAACAAATTAGATAGTAATCATCAAACATTATGATATATGCCCAACAAAATCTACCGTAGATGTAAGTTCATATGAAGCTAGATTTGAAACAATTTCCAGTTATGTGATGGGTGTACCCATTAAATTATAGGTAGCATCTAAGTTCACCTCAAGGGCTTGAAACTCAAAGGGTGACTGCATTGCAGCATGAGAAGCATACAAGAGTTTGGAATCAAAATTAAAATATATAGTGACATGGCAACTAGTGTTGCTCAGCTCACTTAGCAAAACACTAAAACGTTTTTCAATAGAGAGCACTCAACAACAAGTGGCTACTCAAAACATGGATAACAAAAAATTGTCCACAACACGTGAAGAGATATCTTTTATACCACTAAAGTGAAAAAAAATTGTACCTACCATCTTCATCCCTGGCATTCAGATTCCACATCATGCGGGGTCTAAAGTAAACATTAAAACAAGGAAAAAAAAAGAGTCGTCAACAACATGCGTGCCCACTTAATTGAAAAGGGATCTGTTAACAACACGTGGCTACTAAAGTGAACGTACTTTGGTAGAAAAGATACAGGACCAGAAAAAGATCGACCCACCATTGTAACGACTCTTGACTATAAATTATAATTAATTTAATAATGTAATCCTAAAAGATTAGCTAAACTATAATTATTTATTAAAATAACCTTAACTAATTATTTATTATTAATTAGTTATTCTTTATTCTTTATTATGATTAATTTAAGTATAATTAACTCTTTAATCAATATGGTTAATGATTGATTTAATTATTAATTAATTCATTAATTAATAAAGTATTAAATTAAAGGTGGAGAATAAAATATAACATTTAATCAAGTTACGTATACAAGAAGGGATCACATAAGGATCCCGAGAAGATAAGAGAATTAATGAATGGATAAGGGTAATTAAATGAAGGGATAAGGAATTTAATGGAGGAAGGAGTGTCGGTAAAGGGAGGGATAGGGAAGGAAGGAAGGAGTTGGAGGGGGTCATTCGACGGGAAGGAGGCCATGATTGTTTTTTGGGGAGAACTCTGAGTATTGGACCAGGGAGGAATTTTGTGTTGGGATTGACACAGTGGGTCGGGGTTGCTAGAGGTTTTGGGCTCGGAGGGCCAGGATATCCGTAGATATCCTGGAGCTAGGTCGTTTTCCTAGTTGGCAGGGTGGACAATAGTTTTGGACAATTTTTCTATGTTTGCAACAGGACTGAGCTATGTAGCAGGTAGCAGGAGAGCGGAAGCAGCAAGGCAGCTAGCAACGGAAATAGCATCAAAACCAGGTACCCTGTTGAATTATGCATTTATTTATTCTTCTATGAATTCGTTAATATTGGATGAATCTAAATTGCTAAAGTTGTTGGTATGAAGATCGATATTATGCTGAATAGATATTGTTTTAGTTAAGAAATAATTGCTTGTGAGGATAACAATGTTTAGATATGTATTTTTGGGCATTACATATGGTATCAGAGCTGTAGTTGAAACACTGGAGCCTTAAGGGCCACGATCCCAGCCCAAATTCCCCTCCGCTTAACCTGTAAATCAACAAAACAACACCTTAGCTGAAAAGAACACCATCTATCAAAGATAAATAAAGACCGAAAGAGACAAGTGCCATGTAGATTAAGCAGATAACCTAGAGGCTTCACGACATAATTACTGGTAACCTAGATTTATAAATAATAGTTTTACAAACTTAGCTGGTTTCTCTGCTTTTAAAATGAAAATGGAAAGATGTGCATTACCTAGCCCAGAATGAGGTGAAAGCTATTCACTGCACATACACCAACTCCAGAAGGAGGCTTCTGAAAAATGACTGATTATGCTTTACTTTACTTCTGTAAAAACTTCTGAAAAAGGACTGATTATGCTTTACTTTACTTCTGTAAAAAAAGATTGATTATGCGCTGCCTATTTACATAAAAAGCAATAAAAGTATTTTTGCAGTAAAAGAAATAAAAAGGACTTCCCTCTCCGGGAGAAGGCTTTGACTTCTGTAAGACACCTTAATTTCACACAATCTTGATCATGCATTTAATTGAAAGTTTCAAACTGATAAAATTGTAAATTAATAGGCAAAAGAAAATAAGGTTAAATTAGATAAAATAAAGATCCTAAACCAACTACTCTCTCTCGAGCTGTGTGATCCAAAATTTCCATCTTGTATAGAATGCTCTCAAACCTGCAAGGTAAACAAAATTGTGTTTAGGAATGCTTCAAAGAACAATAAGAACGTGAGCTAGGTATAATTTGAACAGAAAACTGCAAAATTTTTCCAGAAACTCTTAATTTTAACACGAGCTAGCCAAATTCATGGCGGGTTTAAGTGGAATCGAACAAAAAATGGAAAGAAAAAGCTCTTGATAAACAACAACTACAAAAGCCGTTCAATAGTTTTTAATGTGTGTGTTAATTATTCAATACCGAAGTCTTAACAAGAACCGTCAGCAATTGGACAGAACTGCAAATGGTAAAAACAAATATATATATATATATATATATATATATATATAATAAAATTATATTGGCCTAAGGCCAACACCCGAACAATCAACCCACAAGTCAGTGCCATCTCATACATTGCATGCAAGCACTAATTAGAGTTCGGGCTAGGGTTCATTCCCGTCGGGTTCGAATGTCTGAGGAGGGGCAGGAAATTCAGAGGCGGTTGCTCCAGAGGCGTCAACAGGAAACCCATCCAAGAAAATCCAGTGAGGGATGGAATGCTAGCACTTATAGCATTGAGAAGCAGGAAGCCATGGCACAAAGATGACAAGTAGCTTCCATGAAACGCGAGAGAGCATTAACTTATGCAATATCACAGCACGAGATTGAGTGAAGATTGGAGGAAAGTGAAAAGATTGTTGAGATGGATACAGGCAGGATGAAACCAAGTTCAAACAAGAAGAATGGTTCAATCTCAGAACCAAGAAGTAGCGCCTGTTCACGCACCTACTGCAAACACGCAAGTGCACAAACTAACGCCAATACCAAAAATAAGACTCCAAAGGACAAAAAATAGATTTATCAAGCCTTTTCCATGCATAAGCTCATATAAAGAATAGAGTAAATAAAATAAATGCAATTAAAAAAAAAAAGCATGATCAGTCTGGAAACCAAGAATTAAAATGATAAATATAAAAAAAAACCTAATCGAGCTACAGACATGGAAAAATACAGATGGTAGGAAAAGCACTCATTGGAATCATACAAAGCGTTATAGGTCTATGCTAGAGTATATGGATAACACATGTGGTTGGATCTGTCAATGAAGAGCGACGCTCAAAGAATTTGAATCCTTGAAGAACGAGTTTCAACAGTGACATTTACTGTATGCCCCCAACGGAACTGAATGACAACTATTTGCAAATCATCCAGTTCTCTAGAAGGCAATCTGCAATACCATGCAAACAGAGCAATATCAAGCTCCAAAATAAATTCCCTTCCTCCATTTCTAAACCCTCAAACGTGATTCCCTCGTTGAATGAGATCATGGAAATTTATAGAGTTGTGAACATGTGATTGCAACAAAATTCAGAGGGAAAGTCGTATTTGAAATCCAAGCGAACCCTATAAAATGAAATCGACTCTTTGTGATGGGTTGAAGGGTTAGAAAAGAGGTCCCTCATCTCATGGATAAATAACGAAGGGATAAATAACGAATCTCATGGAGGAGAAGCTCGCAGAGGGGCCTGCGCACTGTGTTCGCCATGGCGGCCATGCTCCCTCACGCCTCCCTGCACAGGCGACCACGGAAAATGAGGAGTCAAAATGGAGAGTTAGGGTTTAAGGAAGTGGGCTTCCCGTAAATAAAGGTGAAGGATGTGTGGGCTACATGCGAGCCCACGCTGTAGACTTAGCCGCGCGGCCAATTCAAATTTTGTTTAATTTTGTTCATGTTTAATGTTTAAATGTTAATGTTAATGTTTAAATTTGTATTTAAATTTTGATTACCGCCATTTAAATCTGGGTAGCGTTATATTCATTTGTTATATTTTCTTTTATTTTTTATTTTTATACACACACACACACACACATATATATATATATATATATATATATATATATATATATATATATATATATATATATATATATATATATATATATATATATTTTAATATGTCTAGTTTAAAAAATATATATATACTAATTTTCATATAAGATTTTTTTTTAATGACAATTTTTATAAATACTAATATAATAATATATAAAGTAAATTGTAATTAAATATAGTTAATTGGTAAAATATAGTTAAATAGTAATTATTAAAAGTAATTATATGATTAATTATATAAAAGTAATTATATGATTAATGATTATTAAAAGTAATTATATATTGTAATTATTATATATGGGGATTAAATATAGTTAAATTGTGATTATTAAAAGTATTAATGGAGTATTAAAAAAACGTTTTGGGGTTTTCTCACCGGTCTCAACTTTATAAATCATCGACAACACGGCCACTAAACACCATAGTGATAACATGAAAGCTTGAGATCAAGTCGCAAAGGAAACACTCAAACTAAGTGCCGAGGAAGGATCTCGCTAAGGGTCAAAGATCATACACTACGTTAATCAGTTAAGGATCTCACTAATTGTTAAGTTTAATTGTTAAGTATAAATAAAGTTAATCGGTTTAGACCCACACTGAACCCAAGGTTGTTATCTCGAAGGCTCACTAAGGTTTGTTTTCTCTTCCAGGATCATCTGATTGAAAGGGTTTCTCTTTCCTTACGACGATTTCAAGAGGTTGGCAAAGTATTGGAGTTGACCAGAGTAGGACCATATTGAGTATATGGCTGGCGCAATATTGGAGTGAGCTGATAGGCACACACAATTGGCTCATTGTAGGTAGAATAGCTAATAAGGAGAGGGTCATATCTTCCCGCAAATCCTGAGAAAATATTGAGACTGCAGCTATGCCGTCCGTAAATAAAGGGGTCCTCTTTTTTTTTT
>ML778170.1:3069004-3148745 GCA_009831015.1 Picea engelmannii | reverse complement strand
TATAGTATATATCATTATTACATATCACCATTACATATCATTATTATATATATCATTAAGGGATAGCACTATAATTAGAGGGCCATGTCTTTAATGGTATATCATCACTGAGATTATCCCTAATAGCTCTTATTTGTATAGAGAGAGATTATACAGAGAATTAAATTTAGACAACAATGATATTTTGTTTATAAACACGAGGTGTCTAATGCATTGCATGCTTTGTATAACTAGCGAATTTAATATGTAAGGACATTGTTTTTATATCTAATGCGATACCATAATACCAATATATAGATTATATAGATAACAATTTTAAATGCGTTCCCTATATAGCAATTTTTGTTTTACTGTTCCAATTTGAAGGATAGCAATTCCAGGTTAAAGGACAGAGTTATATTGTTTTAAAGGACGCATCCCTTTTTTGTTTTAGTTAAAAGATAGCGAATTCTTCCTTAGGAAATTGCATATCTGATAATGGAATTGGAGAATGGTTACCATGAATTAATTGATGTAATAATAATTATTTAATGCGTACAGATTGAAGTTAATGTGTTGTTGGAATGATCTAGTCATCGGATTCCCTTGTGTCTTGTTGACTTGTTGATTGGGTGCTAGGTTTAGTCGTCATGGGTGAAACATTTAATTCGGTCTCCTAGCACATTGATTTCATCCTGGGTTAATGGTCCAGTTATGCTATATTGTGCCATGGCTACTGTCACGCCTATTGCCTGGTGACGGCATGATTCTCGACGAGGGGATCATCGCGTGCATTGTCAGATAGAGGCGAATGATAACATGCTTGGAGTCTTGTGCTTCCCGATGTGGGCAGGTGTTCATCATAATCGATGTTGTCCTTTAGCTTCTAGGAATCGCCTTGCTTGGGTTGGGCAGGTAGTCGTTCCTATTTGTCTTGATTATTGCATGTTCGTCTAGTCACCTGACGTGTTAGTGTCTGAGTCATTGTTGTTGTTTACTAGTCTGCGCATGTTGTATTCATCTTCAAGTTGTAGTGATTAACTGTTGTCGTTGTTGCGATCTTTCCTTAAAAACAAAAAATAATTTTCGCTGCTTCGCTTGTAGTCGTAACGATGGGGTTGTTAAATATGGTATCAGAGCGGGTTCAACCCTGGGAGTGTGGATCGCCAGGATTTTCACTGCAGTAAACCTTTGAGTTTTAACCTAGCACTAATTTAAAACCTTAACATATCCATGTGGTGATCTCGATTAGAGGAAGACACATAGGTTGTGGCATGGTGCTGTGGAAGGAGGTGCGACGCCTCCAGAAGTTCTCACACCCTCGGAGTCTAACCCCATGGGGGAGGAATGAGCCCTTGGGCTGGATTCGATTGTTGTAAGGGATGATGATCGTCTGACCAAGGTCCTTATAGATATGGACAGAGGCCTTGAATCACCTTCTTTATTGATATGAGGCTGGGGCGCCCATACCCCTGAGGGTCCACAACGCGCTTAGTCAGTACCGTTAGTTTTCACCGCGAACTCGAGAAGGTCAAAATTTCATGAGTTCTTTGGTGCCCTAAACAATGCAGCCGCCGAGGCATGGTTGGAGAATAATTCGAGGTGCTTTCACTTCGCGACTATACCTCCAACATGAAGGTTCATAGGGCGGTCTTTCAATTGAAAGAGAGTGCTCTTCTATGTTGGAAGATGCTCCTGTCACTTTTAAACATGGTTATCAAAGATATGTCATGGGAACTATTCGAGGAACGGTTCCATGAGAGGTATCTTCTGAGGAATTCGTTGAGTGTCAACTCAACGAGTGCAAACACCTTACGACAAGGCGACCATACAGTGCCCAAGTACGAGGCCCATTTTTGGAGCTGCTTCGGTATGCTTTGCACCCTTACCAAGAAACTTAAGGTCAACAAGTTTGTGTTGGCCTTAGCACTAGAATTCAATTTCTACTTCGGGTATTAGGATTACTAGACCAAACAAAGTATGTTGGAATGTGGGGAGCCACATTTCCAGTGTGACTTCCTAGTGAAGAGGACTAAAGCATCTGGATCAGTCAGACCCACTACCATGGGAGATTTGGGCAAGGACCATCAGATTAATGCAGTGGTGAATGACCACCAGGCAGAGCACCAATCAACTATGATCAAGACGTCACGTACCATCACTATCCAAACACTTAGTATTTTGATTGATCTCGGTGCTACCGAGAGTTTCCATTCTGGTGTAACACTAAAAAGGATTAAGGTAAGGACAGTTGAACATGATGAGTTTAGCATTGTAGAGATGGCTTCAGGAGCCAAACAGAGGGTTGGAGGAAGGGTTATGGGTTGTACCCTTAACTTGGGAGAGTTTGTCATCAGGGCCAACATGTACATCATGATCTTAGGATCTTATGATGTCGTGATCGATATGGACTGGTTGGAATCGCATGAGGCGATACTCAACTGTAAGACAAAACATTTGAGCTTGGTCGATGATGAGGGAAAGAGACGCATGATTGTAGGATGAAACCAGGGAGTTTCCTTAAGGTTCATATCTTCCTTGCAGCAACGGAAGAGCATGTGCAAGGGATGTAAGATTTATGTGATCCTTGCGTTAAATGAGAAGGGAGTAGTGAAAGGTCTAGAACCCCTTCCTGTGGCGAGAGAGTTTGTAGATGTCTTCCCGTAGGAGTTACCTGGGATGCTACTGGAGAGGGAATTGGAGTTTACTATAGACCTAAAACTGTGGACTGAACTGATAGCTAGAATGACTTATCAGATGTCGACCTCGAAGTTACAGGAGTTGAGAATGAAAATGAAAGAATTGCTTGACCTGGGACTGATACGTTCCAGTGTGTCACCGTGGGGTGCACCTGTTATTTTCATATGAAATAAAGATGGCTCGTGGAGGATCTACATTGATTACCGTCAATTGAACAAGGAAACGATCAAGAATCAATATCTTCTTATGAGTATTGATGATCTTTTCGATCAAATGAAGAGTGAGATGGTGTTCTCAACGATTGATTTGCGATCAGGGTATCACCAGTTATGAATCAATGAGGATGGCGTCCCTAAGACTACCTTTAAGACAGGGTTAGGTCTTTACAAGTTTATTGTTTTACCGTTTGGATTGACAAATTCCCCAGGGGTATTTATGAGTTTGATGAATGGGGTGTTCCGCGAGTACTTGGAAAAGTTCGTCCAAGTGTTCATTGACGATATTTTGATTTACTCTCGGACGATGGAAGAGCATGACGAGCACTTGCGCTTGGTACTATAGTCTCTGTGAGAGCACAAATTATATGGGAAGTTGTCCAAATGATCATTTTATCATTCGAGGATTCACTACCTAAGGCATGTCATCTCCAACGAAAGTATCGTTGTGGATCTAACAAAGGTCGAGGCTATTAGGGAATGGCCTATGCCAAAGAATTTCCCAAAAGTGCATATCTTCATGGGTTTAGCAGGATACTATCAACAGTTTGTTGAGGGATTTTCGAAGATAGAAAATCCGATCACGGAATTGAAAAAGAAGAACAAGAAGTTTGTTTGGACCGATAAATGCGTGAAATAATTTTGGAGGCTCAAAGAGTTGTTGACAAAAACACTGATACTAAAGGTCCCTGACATGGAAACAGACTTCTTGGTATGCATTGACGCATCCAATGAAGGCTTAGGTAGAGTCTTGATGCAATACAGTCGAGTAATCACTTACATCTCAAGGAAACTGAGAAGGCATGAGGAGAATTATGAGATGCATGATTTGGAGTTGTTAGACATTGTATATGCCTTGAAGGTTTGGGGACACTACCTTGTTGGATGAAAATTTGAATTAAATACGGACCACTGTGGACTACAACACTTCTTTATGCAAAGCGACCTGAACGCACGACAACGACGTTGGTCAGAACTACTTAGCGAGTACGATTTCGATATTTCTTACATAAAAGGAATAGTGAACCGAGTGGTAGATGCATTGAGTCAGAGACCACACATCTTTTCGTTGTTGCCTCTTCAAAAAAATCTACCTGAAAAGATTCTAACTTTACAACACGACGAGGACTGGTGCAAAGATATGAAGGATTTTATAGGACAAAACACAATGATGGTACCAAGATTTGAGGGATTTACGTTGGACGATGATGGACTACTGAGATTTAAAAATCAATTTACGTACCATTGAACGACGAGTGGAGGAGTTTGATCCTAAACAAGGCTCACAGAGAAGTGTACATGGCTCACCTGGGAGTCACGAAGATGAGGTCGAACTTTAAACTCTTATTCTTCTAGAAAGGGATGAAGGAAGACATAGTCAATTATGTGGCCAGATGTCTAGAGTGTAACCAGGTAGATGTTGAACATAGACATCCAACAGGATTACTACATCTGCATGCTATTCCATAAACGAAATGAGAAGTTATTTTGATGGATTTTATTGTTAGATTGCCACTAACGAAAAGGAGGCACAAATCGATTTTAGTAGTAGTCGACACTCTGACGAAGAGTGATCATTTTATTCCTATGCGTATGACATATCAAGAACCTGACATAGCTACAATTTCCATCAGTGAGATTGTGAGGTTGCATGGCATGCCTAAGAAGATTATATTCAATTGAGGATCGGTGTTTATTGGATGATTTTGGATTAGTTTCTAAGAGGCCTTGGGAACCCAACTTAACTTTAGTACTGCGTATCACCCAGAGACTTATGAGAAGACCTAAGGAATGAACCAGACCTTGGAGGACATGTTGCGCATGTATGTGATGGACCAAAAAAAGCACTGGGAAGAATTCTTGCCACTGGTGGAATTCACTTATAACAATAATTACCAAAGCACCATTAAGATGACGCCTTTCGAGTTTATTTACGGGCGATCATGTCAGATGCCTTTGAGTTGGGATCGACTTGACGATAGGGTCCTAGTGGGACCGAAACCGATCCAAGAAATAGAAGATTAAATTCAAACTATAAGACAAGGGATCAAGGAAGCGCATGATCGACAGAAGAGTTATGTCGATGAACGTCATGTCGACCGTAGTTACGATGTGGCGATCGATTATTTTTGTGGCTGAAACCGCATAAGAGTTCGATCAAGTTTGGAAAAGGGGATAAACAATCTCCTAGGTTCATGGGATCCTACCAGATTGTGGAAAAGAGAGGCCTGTGGCCTTTTGACTAGCCTTGCCTGATTCTTGAAGCGCTTGCACGATGTTTTTTACATCTCTGTTGAGACATTATGATTAGTGATCCTACACATGTTTGACTTGAACACCTTGCAGGTGTTGGATGAGGGTGTGATCATGGCTGAGTTGATCTGCATCCTAGATCATCGCAGTCAAAAGCTACGGCGGCGAACAATAGATCAGGTCAAGGTCCAATGGGACAACTACAGTCCACACTCGACAACCTGGGAGGACGCATATGATATGCGTCAACAATTTCCATTTTTGCTTGATAGATATACTTATGATACTGCGATACACATTATTTCAAAACTTATATACTGTTAAACTTTGGGATGAATTTTAGAACAAGAGGGGGTGTATGTAACATCTTGCTCTTGTGCGCATTGAGTGAATTGATTATTTGAGGACACTTTCTTGCAAGTGATCCAGATTATTATACTTTTGGACATTTGAATATAATTATGAGGTGTTATGAATTGATGACATGTTATTTTGTTGCATTGACATAGACAGGTCCTATTGACTCAGTTTTCCTGAGTGTGCCGGATTTTGGACCTCGAGGATGCAGAGGCATCGGTGGAACCCCTTGGACTTCGGACCGAGTCAGGGAGTGAACTATTGGGGGTTTGATTGTTGTATATATGACATTTTTGCATCTGATTAGATGATATTATTATATATTTCTGACATGATTCGTTGATGATGCAGGCTGATGATAGCTTGTCGACCAGACTCACATGTGGAGTAGAGGGGTTACGCACGACTGCCAGAGATGTTGAGGGAGAGGTGTGGATAGCATCCCTGCCACAACCTACTAGCACTCTCGTCATGGCTCGAACTATAGGTTAACTACTACCTAGTTTGAGAAGACCCACGATGCCATGAGGGTAGACTGCGATAGTCTCTCACGATGATTCTAATGGGTTTGCAATAAGGCAGGGGCCTTATTCCTTAGAGGCCCTTAGTCTCCCACAAGATCACCTGGCAGAGTATTGACTCCAGGAGTTTTTGATGTCTACCAATTCAGTTAAGAGGCGAGTGGCACCCTTGGAGCATAGAGTGTGCCCTAAAGGGCACGTCGTAAAAGAAATACAGAAAGAGGCGAGTGGCACCCTTGGAGCACATAGTGTGTCCTGAAGGGTACATCGCGCAAGGGAAACAGATTGAGGTGAGTGGCGCCCTTGGAGCACCTAGTGCGTCCTGAAGGGAACGTCGCGTTGTTAAATAATAAATGAATAAACCTAGATGGTCTTAGGATGAATAATGTGATAAGAAAAATTCAAAACAATTTCCCTAATAAAATGTCACCCAGCCTCGAAAATTAAAATCTACTTATAGGTGAAACTTGCAGTAAAGGAAAAATATGTATGTAAAATTAAAAATAAAAATAAATAAATAAAAATGAGAATCATCATTAATCATGTGTCAAGAAAGGGGTAAGTAATTCTTTTAATTTATAAAAATATTTTGGGGGATAAAATTTAAAAAGAGAAAAAGGGGAAATAATGGTTTTGTCTCATATGTTAATTAAAAAATTATTTAACTAAAAAGGGAAAAGGGAAAAAGTTAATTTTCTACACCTGCCAATTTGAGTTTTAAATGAAAAGGGAAAGAGAGAAATCTAAAAGAATTAGGAAACTAGGAAAAAGAGGGAAACATAAAAAGAAAGGGGAAACAGAAGGAAAAAGCAGAAAGTCTAACTTAGTAAGGTATCTAACATTTAATAACTTTCTAAATTAACTCAACTAGTAAATTAGTAAGGGGGAAAGTCATTAAAATTGTAAGGGAATATGGGGACACCTAGGAGCGATTCTAGGAATGATTTTAGGTGGGTGAGGGAAATATGGGTAATTATTTAATTAATGAAATTAATTTATGGAGGAATGAAGGGGATGGGTGACACATGTACGGGGAGGATTTTTAGGAATTGAATTATTAAACATTAAATTAAATGGGATTTTGGGAGAGTCAAAGAGTTCGAAACTCTATATAATGGAGGGAGGAGAAGGATGATGGATCTCTTCTGTTATGTGTAACGTTACGCTGCAGAATTTTAGACTTGATTGACTTAGCTTGTGGGAGTTGGGATACCCAGCTCAGTGAGGTGTGGTAGCTCGGCCTTGCAAGGCGAATTGGGAGCTAGTTGATCTCTGTTTTTGGTATGCGTGGCCCCTTTGTGGCTCGGGGGGATAAGGGGGAAGAAGAGTACCCCTAGCATTGGTTGGGAGGTACCGGTGAAGTCTAATCGGTTGACAAGTAGGAGCAGCATAGAGAGAGTGGGACAACAACTCAGAGTGGGTGACTTGGTCTATGGTACGCTTCCTTTATTTCTGCATGATAGATTATTAGTATACTTTACGCTCTTAGTCGGTATGTTTAATTGGGTAAAGAAAATGATTGAATTAGCATTTTAATTGATGACTGATTTTACCCATAGCCTTAATCTCATTGTTGATTAATCCCCTTTGGATTTGGATCCCTGCATGTCTTGACCATCCTATGGTTTTATTAATTGTGATGATTTGCGGTTTTCATTTTTTTGTCTTCGTCCTTAAGTCATCTTTCCATGCCTGAGTAGTCAGCTAGGAGCGTGATATACGGTCGTCACTTTGGTGTTAATAGACCTATGGATCTCAACGCCCTACTTTTTTGTGCGTGGATGATGAGCGGAGGATGTTTCTGCCCAGCCGTCTACCCCTGTTGATTTTGCTTGGTTGATTAAGGGTCTTTGTGCCTTATTGTGCCGAGTAAATCCGCCATTGTTATCATTCCTATTTCCCTAATTTTTAACTCTACGTTTTCTTTTATTTGATGTACTCCTTTCCGGGTATAGTTCTTTGTGTCTTTATATAATGAAGTCGTTTTCATCTCTAGATATAATGCTCTAGCGATTTGCCACTTTTAAGACCACAACCATAGCTTGATCACTGGAAAATTTGGTCATTTCGTTGTCTGCATTTTGTTTCTTATTTCATCATGATTGACACTTGTTGAGATTGCCCTTGTTATTGGATAAGACTGTGTTTTTGCCCAAGTGTTACCTGGCGATTTTTCCCTTTTGCCAAGGCTTCGATTTTCCATTATTTGGACCGAAATCATTGCTTTTTAACCTCAACAATTTAGCTAAAAACCTCTGCGATTTCGGCCATCAATCCTAGCACGTATCTCTTCTTTCTTCAATATGAAAACAATGTCCTTTCCCCCAAATTTTGCCCTAGTCCGTTTAATTTATCTGTGCATTTCGACTGTGTAGAACAATGACTATATATTTCCAACCCGTGGTGAGTAATGCACCATGACTTCATTTAATGGCATTGCGATTACAATTCATGGCAATTACGGTTTTATTGATGGCAATGCAAATGTATCTTTCTTTTATGACAACGATTATATTTTCATTCTGTGGTGAATATTTTGCTACCACCTTACTTAATGGAAATGCATTTATATTTACCGACAATGGTGATTGTATATTTCTTTATTGACAACATTTATATATTTACGTGAGTATGAATCGTTACTAGAATTTCAATCCTTCAGTTTTTATTTTGGTCTCATTACTCTTGATTAATATTTACTGTGGAGTAGGAATAGCGTATGGTTGTGCCTGGCAGCGAGCCCTTTAATTGAGACAGCTATACCACCTAGAGGGTGAATGTAACCCTACGTTGTCTTTGTGCACCGACTTTATCCTGTAACTTAGCTTGACACGTGTTTAACCCTGTAATCGTTTACATATTTAACTCAATGATTGTCAATACTCACTTAGCAATTTTGCCCTGTGATTTTAGACAGTGAATCCTGTTTAGCATTAGACAGCGATCAAACAACACTTTTATTCCAGATTTTAATTAGAAGACAACACAGAATTGAAAGACGGTGAAGTCAAGGTAATGACAGAATTTGAAAGACAGATGGTGAATGATTCATTCGTACTTAATGGATAGGCAACATATACAATTTTATGTTCAAGTGATTAACCTTCAGAACAATTTTAGCGGTTGATCACCTTTGTACAACGATTTTATTTATCAGTTAAGTAATGCTAGATTTCTCAGCCAGCTAAGTGATTAATGGACCGTGATCTTCTAGGGTTACTAGACTGCTATTTTCCATTTAAAAGAGAGCCACTCATGTCTAAATCTTCTATCAGTCAATGTGGGATGAGGTAATAGCCTGACAACCATATTTACATAGACAACGAATGTATCGGACGACGTTTTACTGTGTAGATGTTGTGTTTTCACTTGTATATTAGTTGTGTTTTTTTAGGAGGTAATGGTTGCATTCTTACATGGTGAAATGGAAACAAACGTTTTTTAAACAACAATTATTTAATTGATAGTTTGCTAGTATATATATGGCAGTGATTTATACATTCAATAACCCAACGATTTTACGTTAAATGCATTACCCATCCACTTCACTATTTTCCTGGCTATCTCGTAGTTTTAAGTGACAACGATATTATACATCACTTTTAATGATTATATCATTACTGTTGTTTACAACAATATGACTGTGTTATTATGGTTGTGTGATAACCTTGGTGTGGTAGGAGGTGTATGACAACAATGGTATAGTATATATCATTATTACATATCACCATTACATATCATTATTATATATATTATTAAGGGATAACACTATAATTAGACAGTCATGTCTTTAATGGTATATCATCACTGAGATTATCCCTAATATCTCTTATTTGTATAGAGAGAGATTATACAGAGAATTAAATTTAGACAGCAATGATATTTTGTTTATAACTGGGATGTGTCTAATGCATTGCATGCTTTGTATAACTAGCGAATTTAATTTGTAAGGACATTGTTTTTATATCTAATGTGATATTGTAATACCAATATATAGATTATATAGATAACAATTTTAAATGCATTCCCTAGATAGCAACTTTTGTTTTACTGTTCTATTTTGAAGGATAGCAATTTCAGGTTAACAGAGAGGGTTACATTGTTTTAAAGGATGTATCCCATTTTTTTTTACTTAAACGATAGTGAATTCCTCTTTAGGAAATTGCATATCTGATAACGGAATTGGAGAATGGTTACCATGAATTAATTGATGTAATAATAATTATTTAATGCGTACAGATTGAGTTGTTGCACAAGGAAGTTAATGTGTTGCTGGAATGATCTAGTCGTCAGATTCCCTTGCGTCTTGTTGACTTTTCGATTGGGTGCTAGGGTTAGTCGTTGTGGGTGAGACAGTTAATTAGATCTCCTAGCACGTTGATTTCATCATGGGCTAATGGTCCAGTTATTTTATGTTGCGCCATGGCTACTGTCACACCTATCGCTTGGTGAGGGAATGATTCCCGATGAGGGGATCATCACGCACACTGTCGAATAGAGGAAAATGATAACATGGTCGGAGTCCTATGCTTCCCGATGTGGGTGGGTGTTCATCACAATCGATGTTGTCCTTTAGCTTGTAGGCACCACCTTGCTTGGGTTGGGTGGGTAGTCATTCCTATCCATCTTGATTATCACATGTTCATCTAGTCGCCTGACGTGTTAGCGTCTGAGTTGTTGTTGTTCTTGTTAATTAGTGTGCACGTGTTGTGTTCGTCATCAAGTTGCGGCAATTAACTGTTTTCGTTGTTTCCATCCTGCCTTAAAAACAAAAAAAACAAAAAATCACTTTCTGCTTTGCTTGTAGTCATAACGATGAGGTTGTTACATTTTTTCCCCACATTTTATGCATGTGGATTTTCTCTTTTTGCGTCGACATTCCTCGTCAACCAGTAGCAACTTGTTTCGATCAGATTCAAGTGATTTTAAACGTGGGCCTGGATCCATACAATAATCCATATCAATGCTTTGTTTTGTGAGGTGAGCAATCTCAGCTTCAACATTTTCAACAGAATGAAATTCAAAAACTTTTCTATATGCTATCCATTCATTCACTCGAACTTTTAGCTTATTTATCTTCCAAGTCAATATGTTTTGTGCTCCTTCCACTTCTGATAACTCATGATTACTCCACACTTCCCGAACCAGATCACCAAAAGAATCCTCTTTCAATAAAGCTGGGTTAAATTTGAATGGATATGCAACTGAATTGAACCCAAAATCTAATTGGAAAAGGACTGGGGCATGGTTAGAAATAAATGGGAATTCCACCCATGAACGATACCTTGCAGATTCATTTAGAATTGATTCAGAAGAATAAACCCTGTCCAGTCTCTTTTGTATCCCATCTGCCCCACTTCTACCATTACGCCATATAGGCATCACCTCTGTGGACGCAACATCAATGAAATGATTCATAGAAAATAGATATTTGAAAAAGACAACCAACGGCTCCGATAAGGTCATCGCCCCTCACACCTCATCTAAAACTGTAGATAATTTTAGATCTCCAGCTAGAATTAGATCAGTCTGAGCAAGCAATCATTTTGCTTCCACCTGCTCCCAGAACTGTCTCTGCCCGATGCACGGTCCATATACATTGAATAAACAAAACTTTCTTTTATCAGGAATGTAAGAACCTTTCAATAAGATACCACCAACACGTAGATAAGGTTGTAATTCAAAAACATTAGGATCCCACACCACCATAATTCCACCGACTTCCCAACAAAGATGACAACATTTTTCATCCATGTAGGACATAAAGAATTCATAAAAATCCTAGCATTTTCTTCAGCAATTAAAGTCTCCTGGAGGAAAATAATATTCGGCTTTGTTTTCTTGAGCAATCTATGCATGGAAGGAATTTTTAGGGAGCCTCCCACCCCTCTGATGTCCAGGGAGAGGAGGATCATGATTTATGCCTTGAAAGGGATTTCATGCCTCTAAGCGCCCCCATATCTAGTGACAGTACATCATGCTAATCAACAATCGATGGTTGAAGCCCTTGCTTCTTTCGTGCACTTCGGTTTTTGATCGGTGATACCTTAAGGCCCAAACCCCGTGACCACGTAAGAGATTTCCCCATGTATTCATCCACATAAGTTTGGTTCCGCTCCTTATCACAGTCCAAGGTGCCCTTTTGTGCTTCCAGACCCCAATAGGATTGTATAGGAGTAGTGCTTATAGTCTCCCTTAGGGTCGGGATCAGAAAATCAGTTAAATGGTTCAGGTTCAGATCCGACACTAGTAGACTAGTGGTCGGGATATCAAAAACAAATCTATCAAAGAGGGGTGGTAACTTAGTTTCAACTGGAGTGGAAACCACACTAGCAACATGAGATGATAAGGTAGGAGGAATAGCAGATACTACAGAGTGGTCCTTACTGACAGTAGCAACCTGAGTGTTACAGTCCTCTTTTAATGATGGCACTAAGGCAGACGAAATAGATTTAACTGGGAAATCCCTTTCCCACAAAGAAAGTTTAAAAAATAAAGGACATTAGGCTTTCAACTTACCTAAGAAAGAGTCCGATAACAAACCAGAAGAAAATTCACAGCTCCCATCCACACCGATGCCCAAGTTAGTATTGGTACAAACTTGGAATAATACTTACTTTGGTAGGCTCTCTCATTAATATTAACTTATATTTATTTAGGGTTTAAGAGATCACAAACATATCTATTTATTTAGGGTTTGGGGATCACAAACATTAACGAACTTCTAAAAAAAAAAAACTCTACTGCCTAAACAATGAACAATTTAAAAAGTTCATATTTTAAATTAATTAACTGAAGTGTAGTTTAAATATTTTAAACTTAATGTTGATATTATGTCCATGTTTAATATTATTCACAAATTCAGATATATAGGAACTCCATAGTTTTAATGTCTTGGCATACACAAAGTTAGATACCCTAGTTAGATACCCTCCAAATTCTAAACTTCAAAATATAAAGATAGGAATAGTGATATGAAAGATTTCTCTCCGAAATTTTCAGATTTTGAAGTGGAAACATGTTATTTCATTGTTTCAACAAAGTTCCTTAGAAAAACTTATCGCTTCATTATTCTAAATTTTTTTAAGAATGTTGGATGGCCACTTCGATAACTTCCTTATACCGACGTGACTTGACTTGACCCTATAGAACATTTTGTACAAAGTAATTAAGTAAGCAAAGGCTCAATTCATCATTTATGAGTGTCATATAAGGATTTCCAACGTATCTACTTTCAAATTATTTTTTCAGGTTTTTTTTAAGATGATTTATGACAATGAATTTTTTTTCATTCCTAAGTAACGTTTTTTTAATTACAATTTTTTTTTCATAAATAATACAGTTTGATGGGCATAATGATTAAGTATATGCCTTTCTTCCTAACAAGTTACAAGTTCAAATCCAAAAAGAATAGGATATCTATACCTCTATAAACTTTATTAGTCAAATAAATTAACAATAACTTTAAAATAGATTACTATTACTATTATTATTCTTAACTCTAGTTCCAATAATTCATAAGTTCCAAATTAACTTAATAAATAAAATAATGATTATTTCCTTACAATATTTATTTTTTCCACATTGAAGTATGGTCATATACAAGCATGTTGAATTTTGTAATGTTTAAAAAAGATACAAACAATAATTACTCACCTCTATAATGTTTAAAAATAATACAAACAATAATTATTAATGATAAATTTAATATAATATTAAATAAGTTTTGAAAATATTTAAAATAAAATACATGTTTTTATATGATTTTTTATAATTTCTTTATAAATATATTAGTTAATATTGTAAACAAAATATTTGAAGAAAATATCTATTTATTGAGACATCGTCTTTAATCAAACAAATTATTATTATAATTTATATATAATTTAATATTATTTTGAGTTTTGCTATGAAAAAATTATAATTTTATAAAGAAATAATATAAATATATTATTTATTTATTATATAGGATTAAGAGTACATGTTATTAATGTAACATTAACACTATAATTTTTAATTTAATTAATGCATAATGTAGATATGAATGGGGTTATGGTTAAGTGATGTGGTATGAGAAATGCATTTTTGAGTTTTGATTAATAAAAAAGTTATGTCAATGATAAGGGGGTAAGTATACCAGACAAGAGATGGGAATGACTAGAGAGTGTCTTAGAGGATATTTCTCAATATTATTATAATTTGAGAAACCTTGTATTTTTATGTTTGAGTGTATGAGAGCTCATTCATTAAACTCATGTAAGGGAGTGTGGGGTTGAAGTACAATCAATATTGGGAAAAGTGAGCAATCAATTGTCTTGAGAAAATAGAGGAAATTTGTATGGGTAGTAACAAACACTTTTTACACATTTAGTTTTTCATGAACAATAAGTAGAGAATAGAGGAGAAGAGCATCAAATCTAGAGCAAGAAGGCTCGGTGACTTATGGAGAATGTTGGAGGGATTTTGGAGCTTCTTGTAGCTGGAAATCGAAGAGACGAGTTCTTAGGATTGAGGCTTGAAGAGTGAAATCCTCAATGATTTTAGGCCTGATGGACTGAGAGCAGTGAAGGGGTACATTCCTTGGGTTTGGCAGATCGTGAAGAAGAGAGTTGGAGGAAATTCGAGATAGTTGTAGGAGAATACTAGTGGATTGTGTGATTTTGAGCTTTGAGTGAACTATGGGAGACACTCTTCTTTTGTGGATTCCTAATCCTAGCTCAGGGGTGACTTGATGTTGAGATACATAACAACAAATATATGGTTGGGTGGAACATCCTTCCCAAGTAATTGGTCACACAAGTGGTTTAAAATATAATTGTTTATCTATTTTTATGTGTTAACTTATGAGTTGATGGTAACTTATGAGTTGATGGTTGTGCATTTTACTCTGTGAATAAGAATGGTTTTATGTTTTATTGTCAATGATTTATTAAGTGCATTCATGTTCATTTAGAATGATGTAGATGCATTTAATTATGGGCAGCAAAAATATAGTTAAAAATGTGTTTAAATCGTATTAGTGAGTTAGCGAATAAATTTTGTTTTTAACCTTATTTTGCTTAATAATATTCCCTAATTAAGAATGTTATAATTAAAAAGTATACCATTTCATTAAAGATATATTTTACCATTATCAAAGGAATTTAACTTTCTTATAAATATTATTTATGTTCTACCTACTTTTTAATTATTGACTAAATTAGGATAGTTTTTCTCAATTTGAAAAGAAAAATAATAATGAATTTTTTCAAATAAAAAAATATCTAAAATAACACATTTAACCAATATTTTTTACATATAAAAATATTATATATAAATATCATTTTTTAAAATATAAGGAAAATAATTGATATTTAAAAACACACTTAACATTATAATAAAAAACATAAAATATGATATTCATTCTTACATGTGATGTCACCAAATCTCCTTCATTCTTACATGTGATATCACCAGATCTCTCAAATTTTCAAATTTCCATAGTATCATTGACTATTTCATAAAGTTAAAACACTTTAATATATTTTATTGAAAATTGAAAATAACAAGTAAATAAATATGTTCCAAAATAAATAAGTTTAAGTTAAAATTAAAAATTGAAAAATAAATAAATATGTTTCAAAATAAATAAGTTTAAGTTAAAAATAAAAATTGAAAAAGTAAATGAAAAATAATAAAAATATAAGAAATTGTTTTTCTTTTCAAAAGTTTGGAGAATTAACATTTTAGGTACCTTAGCCTTAGCTATTTCTTATGAAAAACATGTAGAGCTTAAACTAAATTATTTAGCACATGGATTTAATAAGAGTTTGGGACCCTAGCCTTAGCTTTCTTATGAAGAACATGTAGAGCTTAAACTCAATTATTTAGCACATGGATTTAAAAGGACTATGGGAAATAGTTGCTTGTTGACTTGTGACACCATTAAATGTCACTTGACCATTGTTTAGACTTGAGATGTTATTATTTAAAAAATATTGAGAGGACCTCTCACCATGAAGGTTTTAAGGGTCCATACATCTATTTAATTGTTATGTATTTGTGCTTATTAAATGAGCCTCTTATTTTTTCTCTAGTGCTTTTTATGATAATATAGTTCTTTGCGTTCTAAAGCAGATTTATTTATTTTTTATAAAATTATAAAATATCATATTAATAAATAATTGTTATATATATATATAAAAAAAAAAATTAATCATATCAAAATGAAAATATTATTAAATATTACATATAAATGATAATTATTTAGTTTTTAAAATAAAAATAAACAAAACATATGAAAATGAAAATTGTTATATAATTTAAAAAAAAAAAAAATCATATTAAATGTTTTTAATTTTCTTTAAATTATATTTTTAAAAAATTATTTTCAACACTAACTTTTGAAAGTCTTTTTTTAATAATTATGATAAAGATTAAAACAAATATGATAAACTTAGCTTTAATTACACAACCATGTGGTCAAAGTCGAATTTATACACCACAGATTCCATAAGTCATTCTAGAAATTTGCGCTTACATCGACCAATGACTTTGGCCGGCAGAAAGTAGATACCTTCCAAATTCTGAACTTCAAACATAACCTAATCATCGTTGCTACCTTGCTTGAGACAGTCAAAAGCTATCCACTTATGATAAAGTTTCTCTCCGAAATTTTGGTAAGGAATTCTATCATTTCGATATTTCTACAAAGTTCCTAATAAGAAACTTTATGAATATTCACTTTAGTATCTTCGTTGCATTCACTTTAGTATCTATCCAAAATTTTGAAAAATCAATAAACAACTTAAAAGATCAAAATCAAATAAACAATTTTAATTTTAATTTATATATATATATATATATTATTTTAATAATTTTTAATAAAATAAATATTTATTAATTCAATATTGTAAACAAAATTCCAAAAATTATATATATATATATATATATATATATATATATATATATATATATATATTCATGTATTTTATTAAACATGTGTTTACATGTAGAAATAGTCATACATAAAACCTTATTTATGTTTCTAAGAATGTAATGAAAATTGTGAAATAGTTAAAACCATTATCAATTTATAGATGTATTCATAATATCAAAATTTTAAAGATATAGTAAATTTATAGTTTTGAAGGTTTATGAATCTATCTAAAATTTTGAAAAATCAATAAACAAACAATTTAAAAGATCAAAATCAAATAAATTTAAAAGATCAAAATCAAATAAACAATTTAAAATTATATATATTTTTAATTTTCCCTTTATTTAATGATCAGAAATATATTATTTTAGCATTTTTTAATAAAATAAATATCTATCAATTCAATATTAAATAAAATTTCCAAAATATATATAATATTATATATTTTCTTAATTATTTTTTTTCATTC
Organism: Picea engelmannii; assembly: GCA_009831015.1. Lineage (NCBI taxonomy): Eukaryota > Viridiplantae > Streptophyta > Pinopsida > Pinales > Pinaceae > Picea > Picea engelmannii. The sequence goes on along the minus strand of ML778170.1, from coordinate 3,131,333 downwards.
ATATATTTTATTAAAGATATGGTGTTTACATGTAGAAATAGTCATACAGAAAACCTTATCTATGTTTCTATGAATGTAGTGAAAAGTGTGAAATAATTAAAATCTTTATCAATTTATAGATGTGTTCATAATATCAAAATGATAAAGATATAGTAAATTTATAGTTTTGAAGGTTTATGAATCTATTCAAAATTTTGAAAAATCAATAAAAAAAAAAACTTAAAAGATAAAAATCAAATAACCAATTTAAAATTATATATATATATATATATTTAATTTTTCCTTTATTTAATGATCAAAAATATATTATTTTAACATTTTTTAATAAAATAAATATCTTTCAATTCAATATTGTAATAAAATTTCCAAAAATTATATAATATTATATATTTCCTTCCTTAATTTTTTTTTCATTCATGTATTTCATTAAACATATGGTGTTTACATGTAGAAATGGTTATAGAGAAAACATTATCTATATTTGCATGAATGTAGTGAAAAGTGTGAATTAGTTAAAATCATTATCAATTTATAGATGTGTTTATAGTATTATTTTTTCAATATTAAGCTAATAATATGTATTTCACTTATCTCAATGCAATAAGAAAATCCATTTTAATTTGGAATCTATGATGAGTTGATAACTAGCCTTAAGGGACTTGATAGCTCTCCAGCCATGGAGATAGATTAATAGTTAAAATGGAGATAAATTAATAGTTAAATGTCATATGTGAACTCAAAGATGAAAATAATTACAAATGTCCTTCATACTGGAATGGACCTCTACGTACCATAATAATAATAATATAGTACCATAATAATAATAATATAGAAAAACATTTTATTTTTAAATTAAAAAACATTTCCCCACAATCATTTAATAATTTAATCTATACATACTTAGTGTAATTTGTTTTATCCACTAGTAATAGTCTATGGGAAAATCTATGCATAATTATGTTAAGTCTTAACTTGAATACCTATGGAGTATTTTTTCAACAAATCTATGCATAGTTATGTTAAGTCTTAACTTGAATATCTATGGAGTATTTTTTCAGCAAATCTATGCATAATTATGCTAAGTCTTAACTTGAATACTTATGAAGTATTTTTTCTTAAATATCTATCAAATAATTTTTCTAATCCATTAAGTTCTCATCACTTTACTTAAACCAATAAAAAATATTAAATATTTATCACATATTTTTTCTAGTCTAATAAGTTCTTCATCACTTTACTTAAACCAATGAGAAATCTTGAATATCTATCAAACCACTCATCATAAATCTTGAATATCTATCAACTATTTTTTCTAGTCCAATATGTTCTCCATCACATTACATAAACTCATCACTTTACTTAAACCAATCAAAAACTTGTTGAATGAGTTTTCCATCACTTTACTTAAACCAATTAGAAATATTAAATATCTATCAAGTACTTTTTCTAGTCCAATAAGTTTTCTATCACTTTACTTATTTACCAATAGAAATTTGTTGAAGCAAGAGACTTCAAACTTAGAAAACTAGATATAGATATATATTTATATGGCATACATAGAAAAGTGGATTAAGGTTAAGTTTCAAGTTAACATTAATTCTAAACATTAAATGTTTGGACAATCATGTTTATAATTAATATAGTTTATAATCTATAATTATGTCGAAAGGCGTACACCTATTGACAATGGGCACATTTAATAGGTTTTTAGTTCTTAATACATTTTCTATGGACGAGATTAAATATGCCTAGAATATTCTTAGTCGTCAAAATAAATAAATGGCTCTGATTTCATCCATTAACTTCCTAGTTGTTATAAAGACATCCATTTATATGTTTACTTTTTTACATTTACCTAATCGTATTTAAAAATTACTGTGTTCACTAACTTATTGCCACATCTACCTGATTAAAAGATGTTAAAGTATTCTCACAGAGTTTCTGCTGGCTAACGTTTGGTAACCACGTTTCTGTGCTGGCATTACCAGCGATCGCCAATCATGGTCGTGCCCGCGTTTAACAGCCGTAAGCCGTCGCTTTCGGCATTCACCAGCCGCGAGTTAACAGCTGTGCTAATAGATAATTTGTTTATAATAGATAATTTGTTTGAATGTCGAAAGATTGTGGCCATGCATTGGTGTCCAGTGGAAGTTGTTCAATCACCCTCCACTTTCACTTGGTTCCTTCTAGTCTTACAAATGTATTTCTGGAGGCACTTCCCTCCCTTGCCGATGGAGGGACGCATGAGGGAGGCATAGAAACCAATCCAGTCATTCTCAATTTTGCAGCAAGTGCCATGGTAAAGTTCAACCACCTTAAATATTGCAACTATATACGCATTGATAAGCACCTCGAATGGGTTATGGCTCTCCAATGGGAATTGTATATAAATCTATTGTGTCTTCTTATGGGTCTTGATCTCGTTTAGCTATGTAAAGAGCTACAAAAATATATGTCTATTTTCAGATCCAAGTCGACACGCCCCAAATCTGACACCAGAGATCATCCTTGAACACACGACTAGTAAAATAAGCATCAGGATTCTTAGGTACCTTTGTTGCTGAATTTGTTCAGGCCTATCTATCAAAAAAAATTGATCTGCCTAGATTTAGGCATTCAACGAACATCTGTATAGGTTATTGAACTCTAGATGTAAAAAAAAAGTTCCAAGCGTTCAAGTGAACCTGCCATGTTCTTCTTCCTCAACAAGATCATTGGATCCTCACGTTGTTGTTGGGCATCTGTTCATTGTTCTTATAGGGAGCGTAGAGGATCGAAGGCTCATGTCTTTTAGCTATTTTATTTTATGTCTTTCAGAGTTGTGTTGTTGTAGCGTTTTTTTATTATCAGAGTGATGTAATTTATATTTGAATTCGAGTTGTGTTCACAATTTTTGTGTTGTAGTGAGTTTTTATGAAAGCATAGCAGTGTTGTGTTGTATTATGCATAATAAACAACTATTTTATCTATTGTTGCATATAGTGTGTTCACAAATATTGTAGCTATTTTATGCTATTGTAATTTCGTTGATAAAAACAGGGCATCTTTATTGTCTGGATCTGAGATTTCAGGGTGTGATTATTTAGTGAATCATTTCATTGCATTGGCTTATATATTTCGTTTGGTATAAGAGTAGGTTGATTACAACATTTTTAATTTCGGAGGAGGAAATAAACCAAAATTCAAATGCAGTACAATACTAGATTCCTTTTTTCAATGGGGAAAACTATGAATACTAATGTGTGAAGATGAGAACTTTGCTTATCTCACAAGATTTATGGATGCTTGTTTCTGTAGGTTACATAGAGTCAACTAATCAGGCTACCTACAATGCTCTCTATGTTGATCAAAAGACGGAGTTGAAGGAGAACAAAAAAAGGAAGCCAAAGCTCTATTCATCCTTCAAACTGGAGTTGACATCACAGTGTCTCCAAAGATTACATAATGCAGTAAGTCCCATGATGTTTGGAAAACCTTGGAAAATAAATACAAGGGATCTATAAAGGTAAAAGTTGTCAAAATCCAAATTCTAAGAAGAGATTTTGAATCTCCTAGTATGAAAGAAAATAAAAGTGTTGAATTTTTTATTACTAGAGTTCAAAATATTGTGAATGTTATTCATGCTCATGGTGAATCTCTCGAACATAGGAGGATTGTTGAAAACGTTTTAAGAAGTGTTCCTAAAAATTTTGATCCCGACACTATTGCTATAGAGGAGTGAAGGGATTTATCACAGCTAACCCTTTCTTATCTGTTTGGAAGCCTTCAAGTACATGAAGACAAGTTAAAAAAGGATGAGGAACCTCTGGATCAAGTTTTCCAAAGTAATTTGAAGGTTGACGACAAGAAGAAACAATCTTCCACTACCATGAATGATGCTTCTACTTTTTATTCATCGTCAAATAAAGGAGGTAGAGATTGTGGAAGAGCTATAGGAAGATGAGGTCGTGGTAGAGGAAGAAGAAAAATCCTTGGGAGAGGTAGCTTTCATTGCAACTATTGTAATAACGATGGTCACCTTGAAAGCTATCGTTTTAAGAAGAAAAAACACACTTCTCAAGCAAATTTTAGTAAAGATGAAGGTAAAAAATTTCAAACTTTGTTTCTCACATGTAATAGTTTTCATACCAAAGATGATTTTGTATAGTATTTAGATAGTGGCTGCTCAAATCACACGACGTGAAACAAAAATGTGTTTGTAAAGTTAGATGAAAGTGTGAAGGGGAAAGTAAACTTTGGCAATGATAATGAGACAGAAGGGGAAAATGTACCCTTGCCATAAAAATCAAGAATGGAATTATTATGTATATACATGATACTTTGTTTGTTCCAAATTTAAAGAATAACTTTTAGCATAGGGAGGCTAAATTATAAAAACTACAAGATTATTTTTGAAGGAATTGTTTGTAAGAATTTTAACAATGGCCTTGTTGTCGAAGATCCTATGATAGAAAATATGATGTTTTTGTTAAGTATGGAATCAAGTGTAGCTTACTTGAAGGACTCAGTTATGAGTCTTGTTTATGGCACAAGAGGTTTGGGCACCTTAATTTTGGATATCTTTCCTTCATGAAAAATAAGAAGTTGGTAAGAGGTTTTCCTTCATTCATAGAGCCAAACAATAAGATATGTGAAGGTTGTGCAATAGGGAAGGCAACAGAGGGATATATTTCCTCATCATCATTTTAGAGAAAGATAATGTTTGGCCTTAGTACATGCAAATATTTGTGGTCCAGGGATGATTTTAGGGGCTAAATTTCTCTCATGGGCTAATTTTCCATGGTTTTTCCAAAAATGAGATTCGCTATTTTAAAAATGATTCGCCCAAATTCTATAGGATAAAATTATTTTACCTTAAAAATAGCCAAAATTTTATAAAAACTATATAAAATCTTTAGAAATTTGAATATTTTTACAAAAATATCGCCAAACATTTATAATTGGCATATAAAGGATTAGTAAGATTTGCCAAGGTTTCTACATTTWAAAATAAATTTTCATCCTTAAAATCATCCCTGTTGTGGTCCTATGCAAACTTTATCCCTCGGAAAGAATACGTATTTTATTCTCTTCGTAGATGATTTTTCAAGGATGTATTGGGTCTATTTATTAAGTGAGAAGTATCAAGCTTTTAGTTGCTTTAAAAAATTTAAATCACTTGTTGAGAAGCAATTAGGATACTATTTGAAAGTATTGAGAACTGATTACATGGCATCAGTAAGGAGTTAAATACTACATATACTCCTCAACAAAATGGACTAGTGGAGAAAAAAAATAGAACAATTGTAGAGATGGTCAAATGTATGTTAAAAGAAATGTGTTTGTCAAACATGTATTGGGTAGATGCAGTCCATAAAACTACATATATCCTCAATAGAATTCCTACAAATATGGTAAATAATTATACTCCTTACAAAACTTGGTCTTGTAGAAAACTAATTATTTCTCATCTAAAAATTTTTGGGTCTACATGCTTTGTTCACATTCCTGAACAACAAAGACAAAACTTAGATGGAAAATTAGTGAAATGTATTTTCATTGGATATTTAGAAGAAATCAAGGATTATAGGTGCTATGATACACTTGCAAATAAGATTTATGTTAGTAGATATGTGATCTTTGATGAAGGGGGAGTTTGTCTCAAGAATGAAGGAGAGGATAAAGTGATTAGTCATATTGAAAATTTGATTTTTGATAACAATGATCAATCTTTGCATCCATTTACTATAAGAAGTGCAGGCTTACCTTCAAGGATTTATCCATCAAAGGCATCTTCATCTTCTCCGATAACAAGATCTCAAGTTGATACACAAACAACACCTCCATTTAGTCCCCCTAGAAAAACAAGAAGTTTGAAGGAGATATATGAGATATCTAGGTATGTTGGTGATATTTTTTCTCTTTTTTCTTCTGCCCATGTTGAACCTTTTAATTTTAAAGAAGCTTGCATTGATGATCCATGGACGATGAGAAGTCACAGATTGAAACAATGATACATGGGAGTTAGTTGATCTTCGTCATGGAAAATCCACTGTTGGAGTAAAGTGGATTACAAGATAAAATTTAATATGGATGGAAGTATTTCAAAGTATAAGGAATGTTTATTTGCAAAAGGATATGTGCAACAAGAAGGAATTGACTATGAGGAAACATTTGCTCCTGTAGTGAGACTTGAAAATGTAAGAACTTTTATTTCCATTACATCTAGTTAACAACTTATCAGATGGATGTTAAAGCCGCTTTCTTAAATGGATATTTGAAGGAAGAAATTTATGTTAACCAACCTCAAGGTTTCATTGCTAAAGGTAAAGAATATAAGGTTTATAGGCTTAAAAAGGCTCTTTATTCTCTTAAACAAGCCCCTAGAGCTTGGTACTTTATAATTGATAACTATCTTTGCAATCATGGCTTTGATAAATGTTATTCTGAGACTACCTTGTACAAAAGGGTCGTGAGATCAGATTTCATCATTGTTTGCTTATATGTATAGGACTTAATTTTTCTGAACACCTCACCCTCACTTTTGAAGGAGTTCAAATAGGCAATCAAATATGAATTTGAGATGTCTGATTAAGGAGAAATGCAATATTTTTTGGGTATGCAAATCAAACAAAAAATTGCAAGTATATCCATTGGTCAATCCAAATATGTTGAATACTTGTTGAAGAGGTTTAACAAGCAAGGTTGTAAACCTATGAGCACTCCCTTAGTTGTTGGGAGTAAATTGATGAAGGAAGATGAAACTCCACTTTCTAATGCCACTCTTTATAGATCTATGATTGGAAGTCTTATGTATTGAAAGCCACTAGACTAGACATCATGTTTTTTGTGAGTTTGGTTGCTAGTTTCATGCATCGACCTTATGAGTTTCATTGGCATACAACCAAAAACTTCCTCAGATATGTAAGTGGTACAACATTTTTTGGATTGTTTTATAATGCTACTAATGATTCCAATGATGTAGCATACATAGATACAGATTGGACATGTTGCTTGAATGATCGAAAGAGCACTTATGGGCTAAAATTGTTTTGTTTCACTAGAATCATCTTTTCGGAGGCATCTTCTTAACTCGGCTTTGTTCTAATCACCTGCCAAGAAATATTTTTAATCATCCACTTATAATGTTGAATGGTACACTGATACCAAAATGATCAGTACCACACTGCTAAGGTAACACTTGTAAACAACAAATAAACCAAACTATTAAACAAGAGAAAGACGATGCCTAGTTAAATCTGTCACTACAAATTACAACAGACAGTTTGTTCAGATATATGTGTTCAAATTCTCAATACAATATAACAACAAAGAACAAAATCAAACATCAACCCTAACTCCTATACACTATGAGTTCAAGTTCAGCTATAATAGCAAAGAATGAAATCAAACAGCAACCCTAACATCAATTCTACATAAAAGTCTTGTTGAAACAACACAAGAAAAAACAAAAATTCATTCATTAAAGAATTTCTGAAAACAAAGTGGATTAAGGGGCTTCTTGCGCCCTAGCCCCAGTAAAATTAACTTTCTATATTCAGTCATGTGTTAGCCTATTCATGACGACAGCCTTCTTCTGCCAATCTTTTGGTCTCCCTCTCTCTTTGTTCTAGCAAATTAAAAACACAACAAAAACCCTAAACAAGCAATGCAAAAGTGAAAATTGTTGCATTTAAAATCTTTTCCAATTTCTAACAAAGTTGAAATTTAACATTGTATTAATTTCTAACCATACTACATTTGAAGTAAATCTAAATTTTCATTACCCTTACATATAAATTAATTTTATTTTTAGAATAGAATCAATTTTAATTTTAATAAACTAACTTTAGATTAATTTTATTTTTAGAATAGAATCAATTTTAATTTTAATAAACTAACTTTAGATAAAATCAATTTTAATACTTTGTTAAGAACCTTAAAATACTCACCAAACATATAAAATACATTTATTAATTTTATTTTTAGAATAGAATCAATTTTAAGTTTAATAAACGAACTTGAGATAGAATCAATTTTAATACTTTATTAGGAACCTTAAAGTACCCACCAAACATATAAAATACATCTACATCCAAATGATAATGTTATTTTTTTTATCTACCTATTTCTTTCCATCTGTTTTTTTTAATAGAGGATTCTAAGCTACTTCACTACTTATTCCACTTGGTTCAAAATACATTTATAATGTTCTTTACATTAAAAAAAAATATTTTTATATATTAAATTATTTTTAATATATACATTTATATATCTTTCCAAAAAAAATTAAATTTCGAAAAATGCACATAATACAGCGCAAAGTATTTATACTCTTCAATCTTACATGTGACCCCACGTGATCTCTCAAACCTATAAATTCCATAGTATCATTAACTATTCCATAATTTTCATTTGAAAATTTAGTATAACTTGCATATGATTGATTCTCAAGTCATTCCATATTTAAGTTTATCAAATTTATAATTGTAAATAAAAAAAATTCTCATGTTTATATTAGAAAAAATGATAGGGAAGATATGTTCGATTTAGCTCCCGTTGAGTAATAAAGTAATTAGAATTTACAACTCATTTAAATTCAATTATCAACACATTTTATATGATTTTCCATAATGTTTATGTACAAAAAAAAATTAGATTCTTTCTCTTAAAACAATACAATTTTTCATAATCTCTATGTAACTGAAAAAAATTGGGTTGCTTTTTATGAAAAATGTTGTGCAATGAAAGCATAAACAAGTACAAAGAAACATGAATTCAAGAACATAATAGAAATCACACAACATACACCATGATTTTACATGGTAAAACCCTTGAGTGAAGGAAACATCCATGAGACAATGGCAATGGCATTATATTGCTCAACAAGATATTACAACCAACATCCCAGGAAAGGACATGAAACCCCTTTCTCCTCATGCGTACATATTTAAACAACCTCTCCTTAACTTATACAAAATTGATTACAATAATTGTTGCCCCTTTCTTTTGTTGATTAGTTTTAACTAAATCCAACAATAGAATATTGTTGAAACAATCATGAACCACCTTAACCTAAATTGGTTAATTCGTTGTCACATTCCAACAATCTCCACCTTGACTGAGACGAGCAAAGTTTGCTCACACAAAGAATATCCAATATAAATAGGAAAGTACACAAAAATCCATAAGACATGACTTTTTATTTATGATGTGTTTAATTATTATTTATCATATATATATATTGTGTTTTATATAACATTGTCTTCCCCTCAAGAATATTTTTTCCTCAAAGAATATTCATCGAAGGCTTCCCCTTAACTTTTGTTCTGGCTCGCATTGTCTTCTCAAGATCTTTTTGTGCTTGTAGTTGCGATACTCGATGAAACAAGATGATATAACCTTCCTAAAATGATGTGTTTCATCTTTTGGGGAGTGACCTATCCGAAATCTACCTTCATTAGAACTGTTTGATTATCGATTGTTCTGATAGGGATTCTCATTTCATGCTTCCATACAAGTTATCGATTTTTCCTTTGTTCCTTTACAATGTTGTAGTTTAGTTGTCTGTAAAAAGAACATTGTTCATATTCCTCTTGACTTTTTTGTTGGTCTTAACGACTCTTGTGATTCATATGATGATAAGGCACCCCAAATCTCTTTTGAATCGTGTTTGTTGGATCTTTGTTCAACTCCTGATACTATTGGTAATTCAACTAGAACGGTGTTTATTCCCTTCTCTGAGGCCTGGATTTTTTTAACTGGAAGCTTCTTGATTTCAATAGGTTCAAGTATTGTTTATTCACTGTTCATTGCTTCTTTAAAGTAAAATTATTTTAACCTTTCCTTTTGTGATTTCTTCTCATTCTTCAACTTCTTGATTTGTGTAACCAAACTTTGATTATGTTTCTTTAGACAACAAAATTGTGCGTCTTTATTTATGATAATTTTGTCACACTCTTTTTGGATCTCAAGTATTGACTGTTGTTTATCCAAAAGTGGCATTTTGGAGATCTGATGAATCTAACTTCACTGAAATGTCATGTAATGTTATTTTTTTCTTCTTGTAATAAAACATTAAATTTGTTTTCACAAAGTTTAATATTAAGCTACCCAATGTCTCTAACCAAGTTGATCCAATGATTATATCAATCTCTTTTTCATATATAGTTGTAACCTCGAAATTCGATACGAGTTTATAAGCTTCGAGTGTCAACGGTAAGTCCTTGTCATATTTATTGCCAAAAAGGTCTTTTGTTTCGATTACACTTGTCTTTGGAATTATTAATCGATTCACCAAATCGATATTGATGTGATTTTTCTTCTTATCTCGACAAATGTGGATATTAATTTATTTTTCTTGAATGCTTCCTCCAAATATCAATAATCTCATACATCTAATTAGATGATTTTTAACAAAAAATATTCCTTCTTTAAAATCCATTTTTTAATTTGAATTGACCTTATAATTATTATAATATCTCTTTAATAATAATAATACTTAAGTTTCTTGACTTAATAGATATTTTCCTCTGATATTCCTTTATACTCTATTAAGAAAATAATCCTCGATAATTCTTCTTTTTATATATAGAGTTTAAAGTTTTTGAATAGTTTCTTATACTTTACAAAAAAAAAAATTATATTCACTTAAGCTCTTCTTCTTTTTTCCCTTGGTAATTAATGAAAAATAATTTAATATTACTTTCACACTTTCCAAAAGAACTCTTTTAGTTATACTCCTTCCTTAACACGACTTTTTGTTAAACAATGACAATTTACCCATTTACTTCTATGGCAATTGTATGGATTGTATGGACTGATTGGATTGGTATAATAACTTGTGGTTGCATGGTTGTAAATGGTGGATATTGATGTATGCCCTGGTAATAATATTTTGGTTTTATTCTTTTATTTTTCTTTATAATAGAAAAAATATATTCTTTTCTTATATATATATGTGTGTGTGTGTGTGTTTTCTTATCATTTATTTTTTCCTTTTTATAAATGGAAACCAAACTTCTTGTTCAAAAAATTCTTATACGTTAATTTCCACAATAGAGATATTTAATTCTTGTGTTGAAGTAAGAGAGCTTGAATTTACCTAAAAATTTGTGCTAGTTTAAACCATTTTTTTACACTTTCTTTCTTTTCAATATTCTTGTCAATGCAGGGTTGAAGGAAATCTCTTTACTTTTATTTTAACATTTTTACTTTTTATTTTTATTTTTTGATAATAGTTTATTTTTCTTCAATATTGTATTTTGCAGAGGAAATTTTAGACTTCAAATGGCCAAGGGCCAATTATGATCATGGACCATATTTTCAGAGAAACTCTAAGAAGTATTGTAGTTGATACCAACAATCAATAGATATGTTGCCAAAGGAAACATAATTTTAACCAAATGAGATCAGATGTCCCTCTGATATCAAATGAGACGAACAAATTTCACTCACACAAAGAATATCCAATATAAATAGGATAGTACATAGAAATCCATATAGGATAATAATAATACAAATAATGAAGAAGATATGAGATGATTATAATGAGAATGAGGGCTCGTTTATATATCCTCACATGGGTTCCCTTTCATTAATAGACACATCCTTTAGATAAGACATGACTTTTTATTTATGATGTGTTTAATTATTATATTTAATTATTATTTTTTATATCTATTTCTATATATATTGTGTTCATAGAATTGAAAATCAATTTACTTGATACCATGCCATTTTCCATCCATTACCTTCTTGCAAGCTAAAGATAGGTGATTCTAGTGCTTCAAAAATACCAAAGCACCCAATTCACTCCACATGGATTTTTCACGTGACCACTGACAACACCAACTACATGTGAAATATCACATCATCTCATCACAAAGTTTATCCTTCCACGAGACATATAACCCTTTTCTTCTTCGTTACTTGGACATAAACCTGAAGAAATCTTGTAATGGAAAGCCAAAAGAATTTTTACTGGTTTCACACTATTCATACTAAATTTTCTGAGTATCTATGTACTCCTGTTGTGATAACCAAAAAACTTACCATCAATGTTGGCTTTGTGTATTTTCATGCTCAAGATTGTTTTGTTTCTCCCATATCCTTCTTCTCGAATGTCCAAGCCAACTGCACCAACCGGTTGATCTTAGCAATGCTCCTTCTTAAGCATATTGTCAACAATCTAAACAAAAATACAGTGAGTAACATAAACACAACGGTTACACCTACTTCTTGTAAAACTGGGCTCACCATGAAGGAATCGAACATCTTGTACATTTTTTTCTATTTGATTTTCAAGCCATACAATGATTACTTGAGTTTGCAAACAAATATATGGTTGCGATCATAAACACCTTTAGTTCTCCAACTCGAATATAGCATTCGAAACCTCGACCAAATCCAACCAATACCTCCAAGTGAGCCTTCATCGTTCACCTCTAATAAACTGACAATGGAGTAGCAATGCTCCACCTTGACATGAACATTCCCTTGACCAAATCTGGCCAAGCCAGCCAAGTAAGTGTTTTTTCGCTTACCTTCAGGCCTGTTATCCCCTAGCCTAGGGATAACTAAGGAGATGGTGTCTCAAGGCGCACAGGTCCTAGACATGGAGTACCAAGAGCCAGATAAACTTGAGCATGGATCTGGAGGGCCCGTCCTTTCATTCTTCAACACCTTCACTTTGTCAACAACAACAACATCCATGACATCAGCATGGTCCTGTAGCAGAAATGGATCTTGATTCGTGAGGTAATGAATCTGGGTATCATGGTAGGTGTCACTTTGATCCTCAAAACCTTTGAATATGTGCATTTAATTATTTTTTCTTTTAACATGTTCTTCGAACTTATTCTTTTCCACTTGACCACACTTGGGGGAATGCCAGGATGCCCTAGTATGTTGTTATCCATAGGGTTTTAGTTTCCACTAGGGGGATTCATGAAAGGCCATCGTCCGTTCCCACCATACTTACCACTTTTCATCTTTCTTCCACTCATCCATCCCATTACATTGGTCCGAGAATTGGGTTGGCCAAATATCTAAGGGTTGTACCTTACCTTGTGGGAAGAAGGGGCTAAAGGCCCAGAGGGTAAAAGTAGCTAGAAAAATATAAAATCCAAAAGAATGAAACCTTGATATGCTTTGCCAAGGGATCCCCGAGAAAGCAATAAAAAGATTCTCAGTAAGAAATAGAGGGACCCATAAAAAATAATAAATCAAGACCTAGTTGGAGGATAGGGGGGCTCATCACGAGCCAACCTATTAGGTCCATGGGCATGTAGCGGTATGAAACTACCGACATCTAGTCACCACACCAGGGTAGTGGCTTTTGGTGTCATACCCAAGAGAAAGGAGGTCTCATCAGGAGCTAGCCTTCTCATTTCCATGAAATGCTTGTGGGTAACATTGCCACCACTGGTCACCACGCTAGGGAAGTGTCCCATGACTAGCCTCTTGAAAGAAAAAGCAATAAGAATAAAAGATAAAAAGCATGAATGGGCTTGGAAACATTTGCATCCATGACAAGGTGCAACTCACCCTCTTCAGAGGTACCCACAAGTAATCTATACATTTACCTGCTATCACTGTACCCGTTGCCTAGACATCCCTTACCACCTCATCCATTCACATGGCCTAGATTTGAATTCTCCCGGGAACATCCCACATCCAATGAGAATTATCCTAATAGGATGTCCTAGTGTCCCCTCCAAACTTGGCTTACATACTAGCATAATGTCTTCGAGCACTTGTCCGAGTAAAATGGTTTTTATGCACATGTTTAATAACTTTATGATTATATGTGATTATCATTTCTATGATCAGAGGCAGAGACAGATCAGAGGATTTCACTAGAGAGAAAGGAGGACGTTTCACTAGGGGAAACCTGACATTCCTAGACCCAGGGGGATTGTGCCCTTTCCACCATGATGTAGGCCTTGGTAGGCCCATGATGTCACCTAGGTCACCCATGATGTCACCCAACATTTTGGGATGTTTTGGAGGAAGTTATGTGCCAAGTGGCATGTGTGGTAGGTTCCCGAGGCCCAAGGAGGCCTAACGTTTTGCTCCAAGAGGCCAACGTTTCCTAAAAAGGGCCTAACGTCTCCATAAAAGGGCATGACTTCACATTAGCATCTTGTTTTAGGGTTTAATTATGACATTTAATGTAAAAAATGGATATTATTTGTAACTGGCTATGGCGACCTTTTTTGACCTAATTCTCGTCATTAGTATTGTATAAATAAGGGGAAAATCCCTCTTATTTTTCATCATCTTTCACTCACACTTGTGAGGACTGAAATTTTCTCCCTCCTTAGGGTTTCTTGGTTGAAATTTTAGGCACACTTGTTGAAGGAGGCTAAATTTGGTGTATTTTGGCAAGCTTCTTGGTGGATGTTGTTGGCACAGGGGTAGACCCAGGGTTCATCTCCAAGAGCGCACCAACAATCCCTAACTACTGGCCCTTTCAGAAACACCTGCGAGGCAGATGCAGTCTCACCCGAAGTAGCTATGGAGGGTTGCAGGATAGAGATGTCTACAACCAAAGGGAATACCAAGTGGATCCAATACAAGAACAACACATCATCTATATATCAAGTCCCATCTTAGATCTACTCTGCACAACTATCTGTCAGATCTAAAACAATAATACAATAGAAATATATCAAATGAAAAAGAACACACGATCAATCACACACAACACAAGATATACATGGTTCACCCTCTCTCTAGGGCTACGTCCACAGAACTGTGATTTATAATATATTAAGGTGAAGCATATAGTTCTTTTATGTGCTATTAGCTAGTATATATTCTTTCTTCTCCTCTCTGTCTCTCCCCTTCCTACGCACCCAGCTGGAGGATCAATATTCGCACCCAGTTGAAGATCTTACAGTACTTGAAGGCTCTCCCACTTAACACTTTCCTCTCTTATAACAATAATCTCTCTTTAACATATAATGATAACAACTTCGTATCAACCTGACCCCAGGTCGTCCTGCCTTTATTTATATATTACAATCACTCACCGATGGCCTTAGGCCGAAACCTAAGTGTCAAAACCCTAGGTGTCCAAAACCCTAGGTCAACTTGACCCATGTTTTCAGGGGTTCACCAACCTGTCTTTCCTTCCTTCTCGCGCAGTGATCCAAAGCATCCAACAGTGGATTTTTTCGCTTGTTGAGTTGTGCACGATCCATATTCCTTATTGATCTATCATCCTCGATCTCCTTGTCCAACGGATTTCTTTCTCTTACTTCACTCCGTCTGTTATGCTCTTTTGCTCACTTTGACCTAGTATCAGTCACTGTGTCTTCCGCGTAGTTCGCGTTCCTTCTTTTATGCCTTAATATTTTCTTACTTCCATACCCAAGGGCCAACAGGCCCCCAACACTCACCCATGACTCATCCCGAGGCACTTCAAATCTGATCCTTTGATTTTTTTTGACTTCGGACTATGTAGGGTAGCCTGTGCTTTTAGCTCTATGCCTCCCTTCCTTGTGCAGACTGTATTTTCTGTGTTTGGTACCTAGTTTCAACTTCACTTGGTACCTGGACCCTTTTCCTCATGCTTTTATTGAGAGTTGTGAGGAAACTATTTTTCATAATACAAATTCACCAAACCTTCCTTCCATTCTCCATTGAAATTCTTCAGCTTCACAACTCCTCCTTCTGTGACATAGGAAACCTCATATGGCCCGGGCCAATGCATTCGAAACTTACCAGGATGCTTCATGAGCTTGTTGTCATATACCAGTACCAAATCACCTTGCTTAAATACCTTCTTCTTGATGTGTCTGTCATGGTAGCCCTTCTCTCTTTCCTTCTATACCTGTTGATGAAATCTTGCAATAAATCTGTCTTCTTCTAGTTCGACCAACTGCATGAGCCTCTCTTGAACAACACCAGTGTCATTCATATATGTAAAGGTAGCGATTATTAATCTTGGTACCAAATATTCCATTGGGACAACGGCTTCGAGACCATAAACCAACTTAAAAGGAGCCTGCATTGTTATCTTATTACAAGTGGTTTTATAAGCCCATAGTACGATTGGCGCTCTTAAATCCCAGTCATCCCTGTTCACACTGCAAATCTTTGTCACCGTTGTCTCCAAGATCTTGTTGAATGCTTCAATTTTCCCATTCACTTGTGGATGTTAAGGTGTGATGTTCTGATGACAGACTGCAAATTCCTCAGTCAAGGCTTCAATGGTCTTATTGATGAAATGTGTGCCTTGATTACTCATAAGGGTCTTCGAGCATCCAAACTGGGTTACGATGTCATTGAATATGAAGCATACAATTGTATTTGCACTATAGCCCTTAACTCCTCTTGCTTCGGCCCATCTGGTCAAGTACTCTGTCACACTGATTATGTACCTTGCTCCTGTGTGCTTTCTTGGTGGGTTTATAGGTCCCACGAAGTCAATGGCCTATTTCTCAAATGCTTGTTGGGTCAGCTATGGTGATAAATGAATTTCATCTCTTTTGGACGGTTTCCCAACTCTTTGGCATACATCACAGGCTCTGTAATAGTCTTGAGCATCTTTGTGTAAGGTAGACCACCAAAGGCCATCTCTAAGAACCTTCAATGTTATTGCTTTCCCTGTGTAGTGTCCTCCTATGATGCCTTCATGAGCTTCAATGAGGATCAATGGTCACTCTGCCTCCATAACACACCTCCACAATATCTCATCAGGTCCCATCTTCTATAGCTATCCAGCTATACGTGAAAAGTATGCAACGTGCACTACTAGTTGTTTCTTCTGGGTGATTGTATATTCACTAGCTACCATACTTGTTGACAGGAACTGTACTATCTCTGTGAAATGATCATCAATTTTTCTAATGGCCAACAACTGTGCATCCGACAGTGTATCCTCCAAACTATTAGGATCTTCTCCATGTTCCAACCTCAAAAAGTGGTCAAGACCTTTGTTCATTCTTCTTGGCTTAACCACGATCTCGAAATCATATTCCTGAAATAGAAGAAGCCATATGCATATTCTCCCCCCCCAAAACTGGCTTTTTGACTAGGTATTTCAGTGCGGAGTGATCAATAAACATTTTAAAGTTTCCTCCCAACAAGTAGTGGAAAAAATTCTGCAGTGCATACACCATGGCTAACCCTTCTCTTTCAGTGGTGGTGTAATTAATCTCAACTGTTGATAGCTTCCTTATAGCAAAGGATAACGGGTGGTTGATGTTTCCTATTCCCAGTTGTGCTAACACAACTCCTAATGCAATAGAAGATGCATGTACATGCATGTGAAATTCCTTGCTCCAATCTGGAAAAACCAAGATAGGCGCAGTAACCATTTTCTGTCTCAGCATGTCGAAGCTCTGTTGGCATTATTCTATCCAATGAAATTGAAAGTCTTTATTCAAAAGCTTCTCCATGGGTGTTGTAATCTGCACATATCCTTTAATGAACTTCCTATAGTATCTAGTATGTCCCAATGAAGTGCATAGCTGTTTGACTGAAGTAGGAGGGGGAAAATCAACTATAATGGAAATCTTAGATGGATCTACCAACAATCCCTTCTTTCATACAATATGACCTAACAACACTCCAAAGGGTGAAAATAAGATGCACTTCTTCAGGTTTAAGGCATTCTGACACTGTCTGCACTTGTCCAACATTAGCCATAGACATTCAATATGATTTTTCAGTAAACTAAAAATAGTCCAATCATCAAAGTATGATTCTAGAAATCTATGTAGAAAGTCATTGAATGCTTTGACCACCACCCTAGAAAATATGGTTGGGGTATTCTTCAATCCAAATGACATCACTGTATACTAGTAGGATCCCCATTCTGTGGAAAAGGTGGTCTTATGGCGATCTTCCTTGGAAATCCGGATCTGATGGTATCCTGAAAATCCATCTATAAAAGAATATACCTCCTAGCCTCCTACATTATATAACACTTCATCAGTAAATGGTGTAGGGAATGGGTCACATAAGAAGACATCATTCATCTTCTTGAGATCTATGAAGATCTTGATCTCTCCTTTATTCTTGTCTTATACCACCATAGGTCTAATCCACTCCGACTCTTCGACGGGTTCTATGATTCCTTCTTCAAGCATTCTATCGAGATCAATCTTCACTTTCTCCTTATATTTAGGGTTCAATATGTACGGTCTTTGTTTGACTGGCCTGACATCTGGTTTCAAAGGGATCCTCATGTCTCCCATAGGCCCTTTAATGCCCTTAATATCAGTGAACTTGGTTGGAAACAAGTCTTGATATTCATGCAGTAACTCTTTGACCTTGTCAATAGTGGCAGCATCCCAATAGTCTCCAACATTTGCAAGCTTCCATGTTTTCTCTATTCCAATATTGACTTTCTTTATCTTGATCGATTGTCCAATGAAAGGTGGCTCAACTCCTGGTCCTGCTATGTCTCTTTGTCTTTCTGTTTCATCGATGTTCACCTTCCTAGGATCATCATCTTCATCGGCATTGATATTGTAGTAGCCTTGCAATTTCTGGAGAGGCGCAGTCCATTTATCCTCTTCTTGTTCCAAAGGGAGGCTAGATGCCCCCTCAAATACTTTCTATCTTACAATTTGTAATGCTCAATCTATTGAAGGATATTTACTTTCAAATAAGAAGGTAGTTACAAATTCTGAGTCATTTATTCCCAATCTGCAGTGATGAGGCACAGTTCTGCTTGAAGATACTAGTTTATAGGGGTTGTGTCCAACGTGTTAATGAATTTGTGCACCCACTGCTCTTGAGGAATGTTTCTCCAGGCTTCCTTGTGACTTCTCACATGGTCCTTCGGACAACTTTGATCTATATACCTAACTTCGTAGACTTGTACTTGCACTGAGAACCACACTGTCATCAAAGCACAACATTGTACCCAATTTGTAATTTTGTTTTTGTGTGTCCCCCACCATCTTGATGGTGTTTCTTTCAAGGCCTCATCCATTTCCAACAATCTTTGTGGTGTTGGTACAATTTCTTCAAATTCCAACAAGAACGCTTCTAAATGATTTAGACCATAAAAGGTGGGTAAGTTACTTATTGTTGTGCCGATACAACAAACTTCCCTAGTTAATCTAGCACATCTCCTTGTAGATACTTCATACATTTTGTTCTGCCAGTTCTCTAGTGTTTCTTCTGAATCTGATAAACATGCATTGTCACTTCGCCAGCTTAGGTTCCCATCCATTTTAGGATTAATGTAATCTTGTTACCTAGCTATTAATTTGTATATTTTTTCTATTTCATATGCACGGTATTCTTCTCTGATGTGTTCTGTGTATCACTAACCTTCATCGGGATCTAAAGGTGCAATGAACCTAAGGCCATTTCCTTCAAACGTCATTCATATTTTATTTAAATCAACCACAGTGGAATTATTGAAATCCCAATCAATTCCTAACAACGCAGGGTAAGGACAACTATCATCAACTATCTCAATCACCTTGAAGTTTGAAAACATCCTTACTCCATTGATGTCCACAGGGACACGTTCTAATCTCCTAAAGGGGATTACATCTTGTTGATTAGCCATCCTAAGCCTAATAGGGGAATAAATCAACTTAGGTTTTCCCATCAGTGCCTAGGTCTACTTTGTCATGACATTGACCTCCGACCCTAAGTCGAGGACCAGATAATCTATATCATACTCTCCAATTTGAGCATTCAGGTGTAGTTCCTTATTTTTCCTTCTCCTTTTAGAGACTTGGTGTATTGCTCTATTAAGTAAGGGATCTATTTTTTCTATCTCATACTGTCTGATTAAATTTTGTAGCTCTTGTATAGCGCTTGCATCCTGAATCAACTTAATACAAGTATATAAGACTTCCATGAGCTGGCTTACCTCTTTTCCTTCTTTTGGTAGAGTAGACTGATCGAATGCCAGAAGAATTTCATATTCTCTCACTTCTAGTCATGTCTTTTATGAAGAACCTTGGTCCCTCCCAAATTCTTTTATTGCCTCCTCAAAGATTTGTTTTTCTTTCTTCGCATAAAAATCTTGTGTCTTCTCTGCAGCTTTCCTGACTCCTGATTCTTCTATAGTCTTTCCCTAGGTCACTCTATCTTCTCCTATAACAATGCCTCCTCTAGTGATAACAATGACTCTAGGGTCCTCTCCACAAGGTTCAACATATATCAGTTGCACTTACAGGTTCTACTGAGGTCCTCGTCTCTCCTGAAGTTTGGCTAGTAGTATAGGACAAGCTTCGATAACATGTTCGAATGAACTACAATAACTGCAAGTAGTACAAGGGTTCTGGCAGTCCCTTGCTAAGTGTCTTGGTTTCACGCAGTTGTAAAAAATGATCTATCCTCGACCTTTACCCATACCTCCTCCTTGTCCTCTTCCTTTGAATCCACTGTGAGGGTTGAAGTTTCCTATTCCTAGAGAGTTATATTGCTTAGTGTTTCCTTCTTGTTGTACTTCGCCTTGAATTTTGTATATATCACTTGACCTTTCATGCATGAGGTCATAAGCCCTACAATATTGATCATCATGCCCCACAGACTTACATAATGTGAAATATATATTTGTGGGTGTATGAACATATTTTTTCATGTAACAATACTCACCAGGGTGATCTCTATTTCTACATACCTCACACTAGGGTAGGGTGACCTTCTTCAAAGGGTTCGGAGCTCCAAAGGCCAAGTATTCATGAAATAGGGGACAATGTTCCTTATCATGGCCTTCTGATTTTCATCTGGTACACCATATTTATTCTATTTTATCTTTTCCCTTTTCTTTCTTCATATCTTCGACCTGTAGAGACAAACTAGTTAGATGACTCAAGATTTGACTCATACCTGAGCTAGATTCTCCCATAGGGGATGATTCTAGCTTCATGGAAATATCCAGCGCCTCACCCTGCAAAGAAATCTTCTGTTGCATCAGAGGAACTCTGATGTATGGTAAGAGAGCAACAATGAACCATTCTTTGTTCTTCTCATCCGGGATTTGAAAACTCATATGGCTTGTCATGGTCTTAAATATCTGATCAAACTCCCACACAGGTTCAACTATTTTCTACTTGATTTATTTTAGTTCTGTAATGCACTATGATTCTGACTTAGGTTTCTTGAATTTGGAAATTAGCGCAGTCTTGATGGCATTCATCGGTTTAGGTGCAACTCCTTGGACAAATTTCATGTACGAGCTCAATGCACGATCTCTTAGCGTAGTACTGAACTGAGCTCATTTGACAGCCTCGTTGGTGATATTCTTAATTGATCCGGATTTTATGAGCAGAACGAAATGAATACAGATTATTAAAATATTCTTAACACAAAATAACAGAGATATAGTAAAACTGGTTTTCTATTCAATAAAGAAATAAGTTGAAATTGTCAAATGCAGCGGAAAACAAGCTTGTTGGAATGGTGGCGGCTTATCTCTAAGAAGATATGTGACGACTGTGATCATTTGCAAGAAGATCATTACAATGAGGCTCTGAAGGTCTTTTTACAATAAGCATGAATGTCAAAAACCCTAGAAATCCAAAAACCTAACCCTAGGAGATGAATCTCCAAAAGTCATGTGGGCCCCATTTGGGTAAGTTAGTCGGTCAACTTCCCAGGGTCATAACTTTTGCATACGATCTCCATTTTAGGCACACGATAGCCCGTTGGAAAGGTCTATCCAAGGACTACACATTTTGGTATTTTCGACTATGTCGATCTCTAAAAATGTTGTTTAGGGCCTCAAAACGGCCTCGTAAGTCCGGAACCTGAAAACTAGGAAAAAAACTGCCAAACTGGAAAACTGCCAAAATGAACCAGTTGGAATAGGTGGGAGGCCACTGAAATCCATATGGATCATTAATACTCCACATATATTCATAGAGAAACCAGTGATGATCATGTTCTTCAAATCCATCTCTTCTAAAGGTGGGTAACCTCATCTCATCTTCCATAGATCTTCCTAGGTTCCTGACTAAGTATGTGGTGGACTATTAGTGGTAGTGCTCTGAGCACTCGGGTGACTCTGATTACTTTTATTTATTAGTGCTCCTGAAACAATAGGAGGGGTAATAGTACCTACACAGTTCTTGAATTTTTGGCTCTTCCTGGTGAGGCTCTTCAACTTTCCCTTCTTTTGACCTAAAGGATTCTAAATTCTCTTTGTCTGTCATATCTGCCTCTACTCCACTGTAGAAACCCTCATCCCTGTAGTTCTTCTTAAACAGGTTCGCAAGAGAAACTTCTATAAACTCTCTCCCACTGCGCGTGTGTCCAACCTCTGTGTTGTTGTCGCTATCTGAGTTCTTGAACATTATCCTTTTCCAATTCGACCAACTACTATATCTTCAATATGTTGTTCTCATGCAATAGCATCTTAATCTTCAACTTTAGAAAGTGTAAAAAGCTTCCTCTAGGTCCCTTGAAGAAATATCTCTTAGCTTGGCTATATGACTCTACTCTGTCAACAAAAAACTCAATGATGTACCCTCCAATGGTGCTATCAAACCAGTGATCTACTGCTCGTGACATAACGTTATCAACTCTCTTAACCTTATTGATCAACGTTGATGTCCAAACCACAGGAGGTATAGATTTGATCTCAAACTGGGTATCTGCTAACCTAGCTAACCACTCATATAGCTCCTGATGGATTCCTTCAAAGAAAATATCGTGTATATCAGTAAAGATATATCTTCCTAACCAATCCTCTGTACTAAGATTAGGGTTCTTGTTCCGGGGTTCAATTAATTCCTTTTCTTGATCTTCTATCCACTTATGAATCTTTGTCTTTGATGGAAACCACCTTGACATTCCCTCAATAATATTCTCGTCCCGGAAATGAAAGCATTTGTCGGCATAGGGGAAGACCCGAGGTTCATCTCCAAGAGCGCACCAACAAGCCCTAACTACTAGCTCATTTGGAAACACCTGCGAGGTAGATACAGTCTCACCCAAAATAACTATGGAGGGTTGCATGACAGATATATCTACAACCAAAGGGAATACCAAGTGGATCCAATACAAGAACAACACAACATATATATATCAAGTCCCATCTTAGATATACTACGCACAACTATCTGTCAGATCTAACACAATAATACAATAGCAGTATATCAAATGACAAAGAACACGACATCAATCGCATACAACACAAGATATACGTGGTTCACCCTCTCTCTAGGGCTACGTCCATAGAGCTGTGATTTGTAATATATTAAGGTGAAGCATATAGTTCTTGTCTACGCTCTTAGCTAGCATATATTCTTTCTTCTCCTCTTTGTCTCTTCCCTTCCTGCTCACCCAACTATAGGATCGATATTTTCACCCAACTAAAGATCTTATAATACTCAAAGGCTCTCCCACTTATCACTTTCCTCTCTCATAAAAATAATCTCTCTTTAACATACAATGATAACAATTTCGTATCGACCCGATCCTAGGTCCTCTTGACCTTTATTTATATATTATAATCACTCACCAGTAGCCTTAGGCCGAAACTTAAGTGTCAAAAACCCTAGATACCAAAACCCTAGGTGTCCAAAACCCTAGGTAAACTTGACCCACATTTTCAGGGCTTCACCAACCTATCTTTCCTTTCTTCTTGTGTGGTGCTCCAAAGCATCCAATGATGACTTTTTCCGCTTACTGAGTTGTCCACGATCTGTCTTCCTTGTTGATCTGTCATCCTCGATTTCCTCGTCCAATTGCTTTCTTTCTCTTACTTCACTCTGTATTTTATTCTCTTCTTCTCACTTCGACCTAGTATCAGTCACTGTGTCTTCTGCACATTTCGTGTTCCTTCTTTTCTTCCTTAATCTTTGCTTACTTCCATACCCAAGGGCCAATAGATGTGTTCAACTAGGTATTTTCTTGATTATTCTTGATGTATGTAAGTGAATTTTCTGCAATTCTTCTTAATTGAATGGTTATGGTTTTATTTATCTTTCATTTACATTCAAGATTATGAAATTGTCTGATTAAACCCTAGGAAGACTAGAACATGTTATTTTCCTATCTTCAAAAGATTTCACCAACTAGATATTGTCAAAATGCCAATTTTCTTGAAGCATGAGCTAAGGCCTTTCCATTGCAACACCTTAGTGTCCATTGCTTCATCCTAGCCATTTCTGCTTCATCTTTGATTTTGAGAGTTAGGAAATCTACTAAGGCCTAGGGTTACCTACACCTTAGTAGCTAGCTTCCCCTCAGGGTTTTGATAATTGGAGCCTTGCGTTACCAACACTCCAATTCATGAATCTCTCTTGTATTTAACTCTTCTATTATCATTTTTCTTCAACATTTGTTGTTTCATTATTGACTCCATTTACCCTAAAATCATTAGTCTAAGTCCTCTCTTGAGTAATTGATCAATACAACCTTCAAAACCTACTCTTTGAGCAACCTACTAACACTTTCTAACCCTAGAATAGCCTAACCTACTAACAATATTGTTGTTGTTAATAAAGTAAGATACAACCATTAGATGCAGCATTAAAATATCATAAAAGCAATTGAAAAAGGTTGATTTATACCTTGTCTTATTTGCTTCTATCAAATGCTTGTATTATGATTTCAATGGTTAATGATTCTTAGTCATTTTGAAGCTATTTTCAAGGCATTTAAATGTGAAGTATTTCTCTACAAAGATTGTTTTTATAATTTTTTTGTTTACTTCATCATATTCAACAAAAAAAAAATCTCAAGAAATTCCATGGTTTTATGAAGTGCTAACCAGCAAGTGTACTTGCAAATATATCTAGTTTCTTGTTTCTTTGTTTCGAGTAGGTACACTTTGACATATTATCTTTTCATTGGTTATAAAACTAGAGTTTCTAATCGGTGGTGAATTGTGAGAGGGGATCTTTATCTAGCCACTTTGACTTTTCCTTCTCAAACCCAAGATGTCTTCCCTGGGCCTACCACCCTAAATAGAAAGAGACATCCTATTGAGGTGACAATGATAGGATAGTCTCTTGTTACGTCAATTTTCTCTGCTTTAACTTTTTCTTCTATCAAAGTACAAATTGTGCGATAACATTTTGGCATCGTTGTCGGGGAACACTGAGTCGATCTTCCTCAAATGACACTTTTTTGGTAAGCCTTTCCTCAATAATATTTATCTTACACACTTACCTGTAGAATCCACTAAGGGTGATTCCCTTATTTATTTGATAATTTCAAGAAAATTATCTAACGACTTCACAAATGACGACCCGTAGTGGGAGTCAGTACATACCCACTTCTACTATTGTAATTCCTAATACCCCCCTGCAAATCCTATTACCACTACAATTCCCCTTAAGTGTGTTAGCGATATTTCTTGTAAAGGGGGTTAGAATGTGAAAGGAAGGGTTAAAAACCAATTTGTCCTAAGTTTTTATGCGAATGCACCCATGATAAACGAAAATCAAGTTTGGACAGCTGGGATTCACGCGCCCGGATCAACGGCGCACGTTGGATTTAGGACCCCCCCTTGCCTTTCTACCTTTAAGCGAGGGGGGTCCGGAATCGGGGGTACACCTCTCCGACGGTCCAGATCGGCATGCCCGAATCAACAGCGATGAAGACCATTTCGGACCCCCCCCGCCTTTCTACCTTTAAGCGGAGAAGGGGGGTCCGGAATCAGGGACGCAGCTTTCAGTGACCACGATCGAGGAGCCCGGATCGACAGCCCATGAGCAGCCTCGTCCCTCTCAGCTACCCTGTCTTTAAACCCGTGTGGGCCCTTCTCCCGTCGTGACATATTCCTTTCAACCTTTCCCTTGCTGTCGATTGTCATCCATCCACCTCCCCATTTTCGCCCAGGTGGCCCATCCTCCGTCTCACTATCCACTCACCACCTGCCGCGTGTCCCACTCCTTTTCCACGTCAGCCTCTTGCCAAAGAGTGAGTACACTATCCCTCGTCTTCCCCCTCTTCTGCCTGTTTTATTCCACCATGTGCCCTCCTTTGTCACTCTTCTCGCGCCACGCCATTCCCTTCACGACCTTGTAATCCGACGCCATCACCCCTATCATTCGCCCCTTTCTCCGCGTTGGCCTTCCATGCCTGTCCCTCAAGCTATTTAGTTATTCCAGGTGGTGGTGTGAGGAGTACTCCATATCCCGAAATGCTGAGCTGGATGGGCCGTTCTCAATCTCAAGAAGCAGTTATTGAAGCGGTTGGTGGTGGTTAGACATCTTCTCCGCCATAATGGGAAAGTCCTGCATTGGATTAAAGGCACGTCGATTCGCCGAATAAACTGTCAGAAGATCGATTGCGTCTGCCATAAGTTGCACGATTATTCAAAGATTGTGGCTGCAAAATGTCAGAAGCCATGCAGACGCAAAGCCTTCAATGCAATTTCTTGGTTCCGCTGCTGTTGTTGTTTTGAGTATATGTAGGCATTTTTTCCATTTTTGTATCTATCGATGGTAGAGCTAAGCTCCCGACTGTGAAGTTTCAACAAACATTCTAGTTTCCTGGTTATGCCTCTGTGTTTGAGACTTCTTGGTTTATGACAAACAGTTCTTCTTTTTCCATCTTTGTTTCATCTTATGCCGGAGAGTTCACAATTGAATGATTCACGTGGATTGTTATAGTTATGTTGTGATAAAGGATTTGTCGTGACATTTTTGTATTCTTTGGTTTTCTGTATTTGAATATAAAGTGACTTTGTGTTTGAATGCTTTCTCTTCCAGTCTGTTAGAAGCCTGATGCCTCCAGCATACCCTCACACCCCTCTCATGAAGTCTTCCCCCTACTCACCCTTTTACTGCAATTCACTGTTTGGATTTTATCAAGACCTCAGTCTTTCATGCATGCCTGGTATGGTTTCTGAGTTGAGACAATACTGTTCTGAGTTTCCTTTCGTTTGATCACCCCTTTAAACAAATCGTGACATTAAAACTGATGGGCGTCAGGCTCTGCTCCTGGAAGCAATCTAGGAGTGACTTCCGGCTCCAACATTTCTAGCACTGTTGCCGGGGACGATGTTGAATATATTCCCTGGGATTGAACGACAAAGATTAAACTGATTCTGAAGGTGCATCAGATATCAGAACTTGAAGATTTCTACTGTGCACCTGGCAACTCCACTGTGACGACTCCGTTGGGGAGAACCTGTTCTATCAACTGTGGCTTCGAGAGGAAGACAGATGAGGTCTAATCCACACCTGTCTTTAGCTACACCAGGAGCTGACTCGGAAGTGGTGCGCAGAAAGGGAAAGAGATCTGAAAAAGAAGTTTCCTTCGATGAAACAGGTAATACGCCCTCCCCTTCTGTGAGAACTCCATTTTCTTATTCTCAGCTTCCTAGCCATCCTTCCTCCGAGGTTTCCCATTTTCTGAATTTCGGGAGTGTTCCTGCTGAGTTTTCTCCTCCTGGTCTAGTATCAGAGGGAGATATCCTTGTTACTCCCCCTTCCCCGGAAGCTGTGTTTCCAAACAGACCTCTGGTCTCAGAAGATTTCACCACCCCTCCTGTTATTACTACTGCTACACGAAGAGAAGCATCTACACATTCGGGTTCTTTAGACTTCTCTCTATTTTTCCCATCATCTCCCGTCCACACTCCTTCTCCTCCGAGTTCTCCCCTACCTAATATCCCTATGGCTGGTGCTAATCCCCCTCCGAATAGAATGGATGCCATAGTTGCTTCCAGATATGCTCCTTTAATTCTACCCCAGCCTCTGAACCCTCTCCCTGCTGGAGACTATTTGAAATACATGCCCAAGTTCAGTGGTGAGGGAGATGTAACTGTTGAAGAGCACTTGGCTGCTTTTTATAGTTATGTAGACAACCTCAATATTGAGAATGAAGACGTCTGGATGAGAGTCTTTGTCCAGAGTTTGGATGGTGAGGTTAGAAAGTGGTTTAGGGGACTGGCCCCTGGATCTATTATTGGTATTGAAGCCTTGGATAATGTTTTCTTGAGATAGTGGGGGGATAGGAAATATTACATATATTACATGACAAAGTTTGGGTCTCTGAAGAAGCAGGAAGGAGATTCTTTTTTTGACTTCTCCAAAAGGTTCAATAAGATGTATAACAAGATTCTTGCAGAGATAAAGCCTTCAGAAGCCTCTGCTCAAATTTCATATGCTAGTGCATTTGACCCTGATTTCTGTCTCATATTAAGAGAAATAAGAGCCACCTCTTTAGCTCAGATGGAAGATGTAGCTATAGAAGTGGAATCCAACATATTGGCAGCTGACAGACTAAGAAGCCAGGCCGACACAGACAGAAGAAAGGAAAAGTAGGAAGCCTCCATTTCTGACCCCTTATTGCCCCACTCTCAAGTAAATGAGATGACCCGAGTTATGAACCTCCTTAAAGAAGAGGTGGAAAGATTGAAGGTGGAAAGGAAAAAAGAGTACAAGGGTCCTTAGAACATCGAAAATAAAGGAGGTTTTAGAAGGCCAAATAATTTCGCTCCTCCAACTATGCACAGAGAGAAGGAAAGAGACAGAGACGACCAAAGAGTTCAGGCTCCCTTCCAGAACAATATTGTGGATGATGAAGAGGAAGGGGAAACAGACGAGCCTGAGCCTAAAATCCACAGTGTAGAAGTCACTCCCCCTTTCCCTCATCTGACCAAATCATCATATGAGGAGTCTCTCCTGAACAGTCAGCTGAATGAATTGAGCAAGGGAGACAAAGCTAGTGGAGGTCGGGGCAGGTATAACCTAAGATCAGACAAAAGGACAGCAACACCTGATGTCCCGGAACCAACCACTAGAGCAGAGAAGCCTGCTAATGAGATAACAGACAGTCACAGAGGTAAGAAGGCCCAACCCCTCTCCCCCGTTGTCCAAAATCATGCTTCTGAAATTATAGATATTTCAAAGCCTACATCTTCTTTTAATTTCGAGCATGAAATTCAAAAAATCAGAATCCCCGTGCCCCTCACTGAGCTAATCAAACACGATGAATTCAAAAAATGCTTTTCTGACCTTTTGAAATATGAAGCCTCCAGCCCTCCCACAGACTTCATAAACCTCCAAGATGAAAGGCCTGTAGTTGTACTAGGTCCTATGGTAGAAGACATAGATGATTCATCCCCTCCCTTATACACCTCCTTGAACATACATGAAAAAGTGTTGCATAATTTCTTAATGGATTCAGGGGCCTCCCACAACCTCATGCCTAAAGCCGTCATGGAAGAGCTAGGATTAGAAGTCACCAGAGCCTATCATGACCTCTATTCCTTTGAATCCATGAGGGTACAATGTTTTGGAGTCATTAAGGACCTGGTAGTTTCCCTGTTTCAGCTACCCATGAAAAGTATGGTCATGGATATAGTGGTAGCTGATGTTCCCCCCAAGTTTGGCATGTTGTTGTCAAGGTCTTGGATTAAGAGACTTGGAGGGACGTTACAGATGGACCTCACATATGCCACCATTCCAGTCTTTGGAGGGGAACATAGGAGATTGTACAGAGAAGCCCAGCTAGCCTACATTGTCAGTGATGAAGCAAACCCCACTAATCATCCCATCTATGCCTTAGACACTGACTTAGGATCTAGCTTGTTGCAGCTCACTGAGACTCCTGAACCCCCTTTACAAATCAGAAAGCAGTCCATTCTTAATCAGGAGACACCCCCTCCAATCACCTCTGTTTGGAAGATGTTCTTTGATGGAGCTTCCTCCAGTATGGGTGCAGGTGCCGGGATAGTGTTCGTGTCCCCTTGTCATGAGACCATCTCTCTGTCATACAGGCTGGAATTTGAAGTCACTAACAATGTGGCAGAGTATGAAGCTCTAGTTCTGGGATTGAGAGCTGCAAAGGAGATGGAAATCAGGGAGATAGTTGTGTTCGGGGATGTAGAATTAATCGTCCAACAGATCAAAAATGTCTATCAGGCCAAGCACCCTCGTCTCAAGAATTACACGAACAAGGTATGGGATCTAATCGACAGTTTCTTCCTGGATTTTAACATCTCTTTCATTCCAAGGGAAGAAAATGCCCCAACCGACTGTTTAGCTTTCACAGCTAGTCTGCTTAAAGTTCCTGAGCTGCCTACTATCAGGTCCAATATTGAAATAAAATACAGACCCTTTGTACCAGACAATGTCAAGCATTGGAAGGTATTTGAGGATGATCAAGAGATCGAAAAGTTTCTTCAATCCGTTGATAACTTTTCTACATTGCACATAGATGAGGACCCTGACATTGAGGGAGAACCTGATCATCACCCTGGGGAGCTGATGAATAAAATTGTTGACCACTAGATTATACAACTACCGAGCAATCACATTCCAAAAGGACTCATCCCATTAGAAAGATTGTTTGATGGAAATGATGTGGCAGTAGGAGGGAGAGTTTCTGGTGATGATACCGATACAGCTGAGTGCAACATAGGCACACCAGAGGAGCCCAAGATGGTCAAACTGTCGAAGAGTCTGACCGAGGAGCAGAGGGCCGAATATACTAAGCTGTTAAGGGCGTTTGCTGACGTGTTTGCATGGACCTACGAAGACCTCAAGACATATGACATGTCAGTCATTGAGCATAAGATCCCACTGAAAGAAGAGGCCAAGCCGTTCAAGCAGAATCTGAGACAGATAAATCCTACGCTGCTACCTGTTATGGAGAGTGAGGTGAAAAAGATGTTGGATGCCCAGATCATTGTCCCCTTGAGATATTATGACTGGGTAGCCAACTTGGTCCCAGTAAAGAAGAAGAGCGGAGAAATCAGACTCTGTGTCGATTTCAGGAACCTGAACAGAAGTTCCAGGAAGGACAATTATCCCCTACCCAACATGGAACATATATTGCAGAGGGTCACTGGAGCATCCAGGATATCCATGATCGATGGTTTCTCATGTTACAATCAGATATCGGTCATGCCTAAGGATAGAGAAAAGACGACCTTCACCACTCCTTGGGGCACATTCATGTATGCCAAGATGCCTTTCGGACTGATGAATGCAGGAGCAACATTTCAGTGGGCCATGGACATAGCCTTCATCGGGGAAAAGGATAAATTTGTGGTGATTTATTTAGATGACATAAGAGTCTTCTCCAAGAATGACAAAGAACACCGCTGCCACTTGAAGAGGGTTTTCCTGAAGTGTCGCAGGTTTGGCCTTTCCCTAAATCCCAAGAAATCATTATTTTCTATACAAGAAGGGAAACTGTTAGGCCATATAGTATCAGCAGAGGGAGTGAGAATTGACCCTGACAGGGTAGAAGCAATTCAGGCTCTGTCACTTCCCAGATCTAAGAAAGAGGTTCAAGCATTTTTGGGAAGAATTAATTTCCTGAGGAGGTTCGTTTCAAATTTCGCAGAGATGGTAAAACATATTACTTCCATGCTCAGAAAGGGCCATGAAGTAAAATGGACTTCTGAATCCAGAGAGTCTTTTGTTCAAATAAAGAAGGCGTTGACTGAAGCACCTGTGCTAATCAGTCCCGATTATTCCAAAGACTTTCTGATATTTTCTTTTGCTTCCTGTGATACAATAGCGGCAATTCTATTACAAAAAAATGATCAAGGGCAAGAGCAGCCTATTGCCTTCTTTAGCAAGGCGCTGAGAGATGCGGAGCTCCGATACGAGATCATGGAGAAGCAGGCTTATGCCCTGGTGAAAGCCCTCAAGGATTTCAGAGTCTATGTCTTGCATTCAAAGATCATTGCATATGTCCCTTCAGCTGCTGTGAAGGACATTCTTATACAATCTGACATAGATGGGAAAAGAGGTAAATGGATCGCCAAGATCCTAGATTTTGACCTGGAGATTAAGCCCACCAAGATGATAAAGGGGCAAGGTTTAGCCAAGTTGCTGGCTGAATCAAATTGCAGGGCCCTGGGAATCAATTTCATCAATGACCAAGCTGAATCATCCAACAAGGGTTCCCAAATCACTGTACCACTGGCAGAATTCACTTGGTACAAGGATATCCTGTATTTTCTGCAAGAATTGAAGCCTCCTGATGGACTGGGGAAAATCAAGGCAAGAGATTTAAAGCTCAAAGCAGTCAGTTATTGCCTCATTGACTAGGCCTTGTATTGGAAAGACCCCCAGGGGGTATTATTGAGATGTCTGGACCCGCAGTAGGCCCAAAAGGTTATATTCGACTTCCATAGCGGTCTCTGTGGAGGTCATCATTTTTGGAAGACCACAGCTCACAAAATCCTCCGAGCTGGATATTACTGGCCCACCTTATTTCCTGATGTCTGCAGGGAAATTAGAGCTTGCATCAAATGCCAAAAGTTCTCAGGGAAGCAACAACTCAAATCCCTGCCATTGAAACCTGTGGTGGTATCAACACCCTTTCAGCAGTGGGGATTGGACTTCATCGGGGAAATTCATCCCCCTTCGAGTGGCCAACACCGATGGATTCTGACAACCACCGACTACTTCACTAAATGGATAGAAGCTGTCCCTACCAGAAGCACTTCTCACAAAGTGATCATCAGCTTCCTGGAAGACATCATAGCCAGATTTGACTGCCCTAGCAAAATTGTCACTGACAATGCTTCCCCATTCCGGTCTGAGCCTCTGGTCAAGTTCTGTGAACAATTTGGAATTTCACTGATTCACTCCACTCCCTACTATCCTCAGGGGAATGGACTGGTAGAGTCCTCCAATAAAATCCTAATCAATATTATCAAGAAGCTATTGGAGGATAATAAAAGGGCTTGGGACTCAAATCTAAAATTTTCTCTTTGGGGTAGTCGGGTAACAACAAAGAAATCCCTGGGCCTCTCGCCCTTCCAACTTGTTTATGGGATAGAGGTCGTCTTCCCCACTTAGTTGGCCTTGCCTGTAGCCAATCTCCTCCAGGACTTTGAGGGAGAATCTAACCATGTGCTCAGAAGAATCTACCAGATGGTGGAGGTGCAGCAAATCAGAGAACAGGTCCTGGACAGAGCTTACAATCATCAGCAGAAGATCAAGCAGGCTTTTGACAGGAAGAGCAGAAAGAAGGAATTTGAGAAGGGTGATCTGGTGCTCAAATGGGATGCACCCAGGCAGGAAAAGGGAAAACACAGTAAATTTGATGCCCTCTAGTTCGGGCCTTTCAAGATCCTCGAAGTATTTTCAAACAACACTTACAATTTGCAGGATCTGGAAGGCAATGAAGTGTTCAGTGGCCCAGTCAATGGGCATTTCTTAAAAAAATGTTTTCTCTGAGCCTCAATCAGCTCTTTTTGTTTTGTTTTGTAAATATTGTTTCTGTTTCACTTTTGTTTTTTCAGACTAATAAATGACTCCATAGCCCAACAACAAAGGCACTAAGTTTGCAGAAGAGTTCTTAGAGCATCACAGGGACAACTCTATCCCCCATGGAGCCAAATGTTAGCGATATTTCTTGTAAAGGGGGTTAGAATGTGAAAGGAAGGGTTAAAAACCCATTTGTCCTAAGTTTTGATGTGAATGCGCCCATGATAAATGAAAATCAAGTTTGGACGACTGGGATTCGCGTGCCCGGATCAAAGACACATGTTGGATTTCGGACCCCCCCTTGCCTTTCTACCTTTAAGCAGGGGGGGGGGGGTTTAGAATCGGGGGCGCACCTCTCCAACGGTCCAGATAGGCGCGCCTGGATCAACGACGATGAAGACCATTCCGGACCCTCTCCTTTCTACCTTTAAGCGGAGGGGGGAGGGTCCGGAATTAGGGACGCAGCTTTCAGCGGCCACGATCGAGGAGCCCAGATCGACGACCCATGAGCAGCCTCATCCCTCTCATCTACCCTGTCTTTAACCCCGTGTGGGCCCTTCTCCCATCGTGACATATTCCTTTCCACCTTTCCCTTACTGCCGAGTGTCATCCATCCACCTCCCCATTTTCGCCCAGGTGGCCCATCCTCCGTCTCACTATCCACTCACCACCTGCCACGTGTCCCACTCCTTTTCCACGCCAGCCTCTCACCAAAGAGCGAGTCCACTATCCCTCGTCTTCCCCCTCTTCTGCCTATTTTATTCCACCATGTGCCCTCCTTTGTCACTCTTCCCGCGCCACGCCATTCCCTTCACGACCTTGTAATCCGACGCCATCACCCCTATCATTCACCCCTTTCTCCGCGTTGGCCTTCCATGCCTGTCCCTCAAGCTGTTTAGTTATTCCAGGTGGCGGCGTGAGGAGTACTCCATATCCCGAAATGCTGAGCTGGTTGGGCCGTTCTCAATCTCAAGAAGCAGTTATTGAAGCGGTTGGTGGTGGTTAGACATCGCCTCCGCCATAATGGGAAAGTCCTGCATTGGATTAAAGGCACATCGATTCGCCGAATAAACTGTTAGAAGATCAATTGTGTCTGCCATAAGTTGCACGATTATTCAAAGATTGCGGTTGCAGAATGTCAGAATCCATGCAGACAAAGCCTTCAATGCAATTTCTTGGTTCCGCTGCTGTTGTTGTTTTGAGTATATGTAGGCATTTTTTCCATTTTTGTATCTATCGATGGTAGAGTGAAGCTCCCGACTGTAAAATTTCAGCAAACATTCTGGTTTCCTGGTTATGCCTCTGTGTTTGAGACTTCTTGGTTTATGACAAACAGTTCTTCTTTTTCCATCTTTGTTTCATCTTATGCCGGAGAGTTCACAGTTGAATGATTCACATGGATTGTTACAGTTATGTTATGATAAAGGATTTTTCGTGACATTTTTGTATTCTCTGGTTTTCTGTATTTGAATATAAAGTGACTTTGTGTTTGAATTCTTTCTCCTCCAGTCTGTTAGAAGCCTGATGCCTCCAGCAGACCCTCGCACCCCACTCATGAAGTCTTCCCCCTACTCACCCTTTTACTGCAACTCACTGTTTGGAGTTTATCAATACCTCACTCTTTCATGCATGCCTGGTCTGGTTTCTGAGTTGAGACCATACTATTCTAAGTTTCCTTCCATTTGATCACCCCTTTAAACAAATCGTGACATTAAAACTGATGGGCATCGGGCTCTGCTCTTGCAAGCAATCCAGGAGTGACTTCCAGCTCCAACAAAGTGGTGTCATAAAGAAATGTTTGGCTCTTTGGATCTAGCTAACACCGAAGGAGGAATACATGATCTATCCAAGAGGGATAACTCTTGGATACCTACATTTTCGGGAGACGGGGGATCATATGGTAACTCACATTGGACCAAGTTTTGTGAGGGGTTTGATTTTCATCAATCTGGATAGGAACACCCTGATGTCTTTATGAGACTCTTTGCAATTTCACTTAGTGGGACTGCTAAGAAGTGGATTGACACTCAACCAAGTGGGATTTCAAAACCCCTGAGAACCTAGAATGAGCTTTCAAAAAGGCATGGTGAAAACAAGAAATTCTAGACTCCTTTTACTCCCAATACCTTGAAATTTTTAAAGGAACCAATGAGAGCAGTAGGGACTTCAATGATAGGTTCAATCTTCTTCTAAAAAATATCCAACCCAACTTTAACCCAAAAAGTGCTATTCTCCAACATTACTTAAACTCCCTAGAGGGAACTTTGCAGCTCACCCTCAAGCATCGATTACTATCAAGCTTGGACGGAGCACAAGAGGCTTCTTGTCAGATCGATGAAAACCTTAGGTTCAATGACTCCATCCATCATATTAACCTCTTGTACAACAACGAATCCTGGGAACCAAATTATGAGAGCATGGTGGAACCATAGCCTGACCTCCCATAGATCCTTGAGGTAGAGTGTAGTGATTACCCTAGAAAATGGAGCACAAGTTTCACTAACATGCAATATGATTCCTTATTATCTCGATAGAACAAACCTCCTAAGGACATGGAACCCATTCAAGACATTTTTGCAACACACAAGGATGAAGAGATTAAATTTTCCCTACCACAAATTTACAAAGATAACCTTATTGAAGAATATTCTCCTTTTGTCCACTAGGTGGGAAGCATTGGACCAAAGTATAGTGATACCACACCTTTTTATGTTACTCTTCAAGTGAATGAATCCCTCCTCCATAAATATGTCTTTGAACCATATGCTACAACTAATGTTATGAATAAGAGAGTCATGCATCAGTTAGGTCTAATCATATCACAGCCAAACACACAGGAAGAATTTGCAAAGGGCATTATCAAGGATTTGAATGTTTCTTTCCATTATTTCCCTGACGGTCCTTTTACAATAGACATGTTGGTCATAGATTCTTTGATAAATTGGGGTATCATACTCCATAAGAACCTTGTAGAAAAATTGTCTAGAAATTTCCAAAACCAAGGATCCGAAGTTGTCATACCTCACCCTAAAGGAGGATTCTTTACCTTGCACAAAGAACCCATTATAGGATCCCTAGTTGAGACCCTTGGTGAGCCAAATGATAAGCTCCTATGTGTTAACAATGAAATTAAGAATTGGTTCATGAAAGAAGCAAGTTCGTGAGGTGAAATTGCCAAAACACCTAAAGGATTGTGGAACTTGGAGTTTGATGGGTCCCATTTGAGTTCTAGCTCGCAGGTAGGTTTTTTTTGACAACCCCATCCCAGGAGACCTTCTATTACTCCTATAGAATTGAATATCACTGTAAAACAACATCATTGGATACAAAGCCTTGATCCTAGGTCTCAACTTGGCAATCGGTAAAGGTGTCACACACCTAAGGGTGATAGGGGACTCAGACTTAATAGTGTCACAAGTGTTACTAGATTTTGTTGCCAAGAATGAAAAGATGAAGAAGTATCATGACTTTGCACAATCCATTGAAAAACATTTTGAGATGGTGAAAATCAAATACGTTCCCCAAGAACAAAACCATGTGGCAAATGTCGTGGTTGTTTCCGCTTCCACCTTACAACCTTGTGATGGCCCACTCCAAAACCTATGAAAAATGGAAGTTGTGTTTAGGCCTTCTATCTCTCATAACTTGGAACATTGGGAAGTCTTTGAAGATGATGACCAGATCATTAGGTTCATGGAAAATAGAAAATAATTCATTGATTCACAAGTAAACTTTCTGGCCAAATCCATGGACCTAGATGTGGTCAACCTCCAAAATAACACATTGCCAAAAGAATGTGTCTGTTATTGGATAAATTGGTGAATGTGAATATAAACTAATCTCCCTAGATCCACCTAGATCTAGAACAAAACCAGATAGGACATGGTGCTTTTCCTAGGTTGCTACCATTGAATTTATCACCAAAGAAGGAGTGTATGACATACCTTTATATATCGCTTCCTTATATCTCTGTTGTCCCTGCTTCGCTCTGGTGTTCTTGTGAGATCAGATATACAATGAGACAAACCAACCAAAGTGAAAGAAGCAATTTTAGATTGAATGGAAACCTAAACATGTGATCAAGGAGTCATGTAATAAAATACTAATGATTTTATGGGAAAGAAACATGTCGCTGTATCATATTAAGTAAAAGTGTAAGATACAACCAAGTGCCTTGATGTTGCAAGTTCCCTTTCGGTGGTCCTTTGTTCCAACACACACATACACTTGCTCTGAATTTGCATGAAGATCATCCGCAAAGCTTGATGGAAAAATGGAGACCTCAAGCATCAACTGTATCAAGATTCTTCACGCAGTCTTCAACCTATTCTTTGCTCAATCTTTCTTGACCTTGCTTAACCTTTTCCAAGAGAAATCCATTATTATATAGGAGAAGATGAAGTGGTTACTAGGATGAGGATGATCCCACCAAATCAGAAAATCCAGTAAGATCACA
The DNA here is from genome assembly GCA_009831015.1 of Picea engelmannii. Lineage (NCBI taxonomy): Eukaryota > Viridiplantae > Streptophyta > Pinopsida > Pinales > Pinaceae > Picea > Picea engelmannii. The sequence goes on along the minus strand of ML778170.1, from coordinate 3,093,773 downwards.
ACCATATGGACGCCACCTCACATTCTAGAAGATTCTCCTTCGTGAAACTTCTTCCTTTTCTTAGCTTCAAGTGTCGCTGCACCTTGCCTATATAGCAGCATGTGGAAATCCCGTAGGCCAGGCATAGAGAAGCCTATGTAAATTAAGGATTTACGCACTGTGTACCACTGTTAGCCTGCGACGCCATTCTAAAAATGTGTCTTGTAGGGGAAGAGCTTAGCCATTTTCCTCATGTGAAAGATTGTTTTGGAAGCCTGAACACATGCCTATGGGGTCATCATTAGAGTGACCAAAATAATGTGTAACAATGTCCCCTTAGAAAACCTCTTTGACAAACACGATGTTTTCAAAGGAAGGAATCCCAACAAATAAATAGATGAAGCCCTAGAATTCAACGTTGGCACGGAGATGGACCCAAGGATGGTCAAAATAGGGAAAGGAACTACTGAGAAGGAAAGGATGGAAATTCTAGACCTCATAGGAGAATTCAAGGATACTTTCACTTGGAATTATGATAAATTAAAGGCTTATAGAGGTGATCTCATCCAACATTCTATACCTTTGACAGAGGGAGCCAAACCTTTCCGACAAAAACTAAGATATATAAACCCAAAATTGGCAAACCAAATAAAAAAGGAACTCCAAAAGATAGTTGATGCTAGCATCATAGCTCCCATAAGGTACTCATTATGGATGTCGAATTTGGTAGTTGTTCGAAAGAAAAGTAGTGATATACGTTTCTATGTGGATTTTATAAACCTTAACCAACTATCCTTGAAGGACAACTATCCCCTCCCAAATATGGAACATTTGTTACAAAGGGTTACAGGGGAAGGGATGATTTCCATGTTGGATGGATTTTCTAGGTACAACAAAGTCTTTCTTAAAAGAGAAGATAAACTTAAAACGACATTTACCACACCGTGGGGAACATTTATGTATTTGAGAATGATGTTTGGCCTTATGAATTTCGATGCTACCTTTCAAAGAGAAATGGATTTTCCCTTTATGGATGTCATTCAGAAAATCATAGAGATTTACCAAGACAATCTCACATTCATATCAAAGGAGAGGAAGGACCACATGTCACACCTCACAATTGTTTTTGAGCGGTTTCTATAGCGGGAATACCCCTCTACGGACTACACCAGGGTTCTAAAATGTAGGCAGAGCTAACCGTCTAAATTCTCCTACTTTTCATCAACTATCCTAACATTACCCCACAATCATACATAAGAGACAAAGTGTAGGGATCCGATAGGCATACCTTAAACTCTACATCTGATGTCGATCCCTTGGTGCTTAGTTGTTTCCTAACTGCAAGTCTTCTCCCAAGGCTGACCAACATTCACCAAAAGACAAACAAGAAACTACAAGCATGCATTCTACATATGGATTAATGGGTTAGACATCATAAAAAAGAAATGTAAACAAATCATTGAAATTTAAGACGTCATTTGGTGAGACAAGAAAAGTACTTATTTATATTAATCTCACAAAAGTCACTTACAATATGAGACCGACATTGCTCCTCGAACTCGGTCCTAGGATCCTCTTCATAATGCACCAACTGCTTCCATGTCTCCTTCTTCTCTTTAGTTCTCTCTAGGAAATGGCAAGGGCTTGCAATGGAGGAAAAGGGAATTTTGGCTCAAACTCACAATGTGGTTTCCGAATATTTGGGAAAAGTGGGAGTAGGGAAATGGGAAGATTTCATATGCTATTGTGCTTCTTCTTTTGCAATGGGACCCCAAACCCTTCTTTTATAGGCCAAAAGGGATAGTAACGGTTGGGGTGACTGGCTATGGGAAGTCAAACGGTTAAGTAATGGCCCGAAGACCAGTATCCTATGAAATTTTCCACATTTAGCGATATTTTGTGAGTGTACACGGGTTGTAGTGGGGTAGGAGGTGTGTGTATGGGAGCAGTAGTGGTGCAGGGTGCGTACACCTTCAAAGCAATCATTTTTGAAGAGCTTGTTCAATGATGTATTGGAAAAGATAAAATGTTAGATGGCCTGATGCCAGGTATGCATGTCTGGTGAAATTTAGGGTTATACATATGCCCCCTAATGTGTGAGGTCAGAAGAGCATTTGATGGCCGAAATACATTACAAATCTTCACCGATGTACGAAGCGAGTGAACCTAGGAACCATAGTTGAGGAGGTACCATCTACAAAAAATAACAATTTGTCTCATCGAGGCGGGTATACCAATTCTCAAGATGAAATAAAATCATGGCTGCCAATCAAATACACTACAGATCCATGTCATATAACTATATAAAGTGTAGCCGCGAGTAGTACATAGTGGATCTACATCTAAAAATCAAAATATATACATATATGGTATCCATATTTAAGAAGCTAATGACGACCGATGGCTGGAGATGAGGTCTTCAGAGGTTGAGAAACAACTTAAAAATCTTCAAAACTTGGGTAGGAGTGTAATATCAGTATATGAATTCACTACCCAGAGGTCTTCGATGGCTCGTAGGGAAAAAACAAGAGGATCTTGGTGATCAATGCAGAGAACTTTATTGATTTTGAACAAGGACTTGAATGGTCTTTTGGGGTGCTTGGGTATGAGGACAAGAGACAAACTACAAAAGGCCCGACTCAAGTTTAGTAAGACTTCCCTTGGATGAAAGAACAATAAAAGATGAGACTAGGGAGCATGGAAATTGACATAATTTCATGATGCAGGAGGCAATGTGAACTCTCCATGTGTTTGGAAGGGTAACCAAATGAAGGAGGACACAAATCTATGTAGCGAGAACAAATTCCTAAGGTCATATTGAATCCTAGGGCTTGACGAACAAACGAAAGGATGTGCTTTGTCCAAGGGTGACTCATTATGCTGTCAATAAAAAGAAAATACTTTTCCCTTCCTCTTTTTGGGGTATATTTCATTTTTTTTGTCTTTTTCAATAATTGTGTAAAGTTTGTAAAATAATAAAGAATGCTACGTTACAAAGGAGGATCAAGTGTCACAAACATACTAGTTCCAAGCGCAAGGAATACATTGATGCTCAGAGAAAGGGGACATATGCAGGAAAAGGACACTCGGGAAAAATCCTCCATGGGTCAAGGTGTCAAGACGCAGAGGCAAAGTGCTACAAGGCTTGTGTATAAGGTGTGCTTTAGATGGTTCAGTTGAGAGAAACATGGAGTCGACATTAGGCCAAAGATGCAGGAATGCAAATGCGATTAATAAGACACAGTGATAACATCCTTCGATGTAATTTTAACAAGCCCAAAGAAGGTAGGCTCAGTGGTTTTTCATTTTTAGAGAGTCTGAAAAAGCGTAAAAGGAGACTCCACTGGGTTACCTTTTTCGAAGGTAGTGTATTCGGTTCGAAAAAGGGGTAAACTAGCACCGAACAGACGTCTATTCAAAACCATTTTAGCGAGTGTGACAAAGACAAGATCACTCGACAATCTTTTCATATTTAAGGAGTCTGAAAAGAGCTTAACTATGGATTCCGTAAGGGATGTTATTTTGGACCAATTTAATGAGTGTGAAGAAACAAGGTCACTCGACCATATTTTCAGTTTTAGGGAGTCTGAAAAGGGCTTAACTATGGACTCCGTGGGGGTTCCTTTTTCATAGATTTAGTCCCTCACACTCGAAAAAGAGTTAAAATTATACCTGAGAGTACTCTTCTAGAGAACCGAGGCTCCTAGAGTATACCTTTGTTTGTACTTTTGGCCATCCAGACCGAAAAAGGGGTAAACTACTACCGGACAAACGTGCCTTCAAATTTTAGTTTAGCAAGCATGAAGGGCAGCAAGATCGCTCGACAATCTTTTCATATTTAGAGGGTCTGAAAAGGGATTAAAAGAAGACTCATTGTGTTTTGGGAGTCCCGAGGGTGAGGTCAAGAGTGATAATGAATCATGCAGAGGAGGCTCAAACTCGTAATCAAGAAAAAATACAAAGGACTCCTGAGCCTATAGTCATTAGTGACGGCATGGACACCAAAATGCAACCAGGATCTACCTAGGGCATCTATGTGAAGGTAGGATCTACCACTAAATTAAAACACTTCTAGAGTAAGAGTGAGGGTTCCATATCGCAATTCGGTGGGATCAATCCTATGGTAAGGCGAAAAGGACAATGAGGTGCAACAAGTGGAGGTGGAATCCTATCTTACATGCACAAAGTTGAAAAAAATGAATTTTTACCAAAATACCTTTAAAACTTATCCAACTCTCAAAACATTTCCCAATACCCAAAGTAACACATATCGTAACATCCCCCAAGAAACTCAAGAACCATACTGAATGTTTTCAAGCTAGAAAAAATGGCAAAAGGGTCCAAAAAATGACAAAAAAGGGGCCAAAAAGTCTATAAATAGAAAGCTGGTAGCTCATTATCACCATTGCAATTGAGAATTGACTAGAAGTCAAAAAACACCCCTTTTCTGAAATAGTTGATTGAAGGAGCTTTATTGGACGAAACAAACTTCTGTTTGGACCAAGTAAGTACACACTAACCTCTCTTGCATGTCCATCTTTCAATTTTGCATCTATTTTTGTTTTTTGGTCGGGAAATGACCTTTAAAGAGGTCATCCATGCATGTACGCACGCTGTCCAAGCAGAGCCCGCATGTACACACTGGAAGAAGATAGACTTCTTGAGTGTACATGCGGGCAGAAGATAAGTTTTCTGAGTGCACACGGGACTTTTCCTAAGACAACCCGCGTACACCCTCAAATAAGTGGGAATAATTGGAAATGTAAGAGTTAACTCTCCATTTATTTGTTTTTACAGGGATGTATGTGCATTAGAGAGAGAGAGAGCATGAGAACATTGATTTTTTGGCCTCCGAGGACCCTGTTGCTATCGATGTTTTGTCACAATGCGGGTTGTTAAAGTTCTTCCATTGTCCGTTTATGAGGGCACAACCCAAGTTGCTAAATGCATTGATAGATTATTGGCATCCTGACGCAGAGGAATTCATGCTCGAGGGGTAGTCGTTGACTCCAACAACTGAGGAAATTTACTTCCTGATTGGTCTCTCAAGGAGAGGGGATCTAGTCAAATTGTGCACTTTCCCCCCTGGGCCTCACAACATTGAGGAGTTGATTGGACTCCATTGTGAGGCTGGTACTGAGAAAGTAGGTTCTCAGGTGCCTATACATAAGATCGACAACCTATCACTCAAAGTGATAGTTCTACTTATTGGGTGGATCAATGGATCTGCAACTTTACATCAGGCTTCTCGAGCGTACATGCATTGTGCAGTACAGTGATTAAATGCACAGATTTTTGAATGGACTACCACCATGTTGGATTGCATGAAGAGACAAATAACTGTGTCGGATACAGGAGCACCATAACTTCAGGTTTGGGACCATTTTGTGCTCCTTTTTCTTCGAGAGGGTACCCAGTCTCAGTCCTCGAGAGACTATATGAGGGCATGAGGCCTCTCTCCCAGCGCTATGCATATGGGTGGCACTATTTCCGTGACAGAGGGGAGGGACGACCATCGAGGCCTTTGATGACAAGTTTTTGGATTGGTGGTCACGACATATTCTGGCAATAGAGGACTACCCCTATGCCAGGATCAATTTTTCTAGAGATCCTGACATGCCAGTACCTCTCGGAGCGGAGTGAGGAGAGATGGGTAAGTTTTCTTTTCAAAGTTGTTTAATTTTTATGTCTTTTATGTACAGATGTGGGACCGATGTGTCCAACAGACTTCTCGAGGACAAGGTGGCATCCTCGACAGAGGCAGGACCAGCTGGAGCTGTTGAACCAACAACAACAATAGGGGGGCCTCCACCTGGAGAGGCTAAGAGAGTATTGAGATGGGTAGAGCGGAACCTTCCCGTTCTCACTCGTACATTCCCTATGGTGGAGGTCGAGGATCTCCCACCATCAATGCAACCTCATGTAGTTGGGGTGCCACAGACTTGGGTCCAGCTCTTCTGGTGTTTGGAAAACATTGTTGTTCACTATGACAGGGCCAACAGGCCCCGCCCTTAGCTAGGATAGACTAATTATGTGTCAAAAGAACGTTTTGTATATTTTTTAAGGCATAAGGCCTGTGACTCTGACTAGACATATTTTTGAGGTGCTTGCGCCCACCCATGTACTCTGATATTTTTTGATATATATATTGATATTTTTCATATTTTTACATCTTATGGATTACATCTATTTTACAAATGTATTCACATGTGTGTGTGTGTGTTCTTTTTCTTACATGTGTGAAATATGCCAATCTAATACATGGTTAGCTAGAGTATCTGTGATTTGGTTCAATCTCCTAGGAACATGGATATATGTAATGTAATCGAAGCTTCGTTCTAAGAGACGTACACTAAGGAACTTTCGGTGTAGTGTAGGATAGTAAACACGGTAAACCCCATTTAATTGAGACACAACCAACTGAGGATATAAGTAGACCTGAAGGTGAGAGATACCATGCGACAGAGCATCACAAAGCAACTCTAAGACTGTGCTGTATTCAGCGGCATTGTTTATGGCGTCACCTAAACAGATACCTCCTAAAGATAGCAATTGGCCCTAAGGTGTGAAAATCACCCAAAATGTGGAAGAAAGCCTCTGAGTGTTCCGACTAGCGTCATCCAAAAACCTAACAAGCACCTCTGATTCACTTGACATTTTCCACAGTGAAAAAGATAACATAAAAAATGAGACGTCCATAAAACTAAAAAGACAAAAACTAAAAATAAAATGTAGAAGACTATACATATGTTACAAGAAGTCACCCAAGGTGACCCACCTATGAGTACTACTTATTGAGGTAGCGCCCATTTCTAGGCTCCACCAAAGTATTTCCCTCAAAGTCCACCAAACAATAAGCACCCTTCTTTAGAACCTCCTTCACAATGAAAGGCCTGAACCACATGGCTTTGAACTTGCCTGCCCCCAGGGGGTCCTTATCTTGGTCATAGACTAGGACAAGATCTCCTTCAGAGAAAATCCCGGGATGAACAGAATGATCATACTGACACTTGAATTTTTTTTTGTGAGCCTTCTTAGCCAAGGCTGCATCCCAACATTGCTCATCGAGTTGCTCAAGATATAATAAATGGTATTCAAGAGGTGAAGTGTCTGGCAATAACTCCACTGCCAACTTTAGAGAGGGGATTTGGCACTCTATAGGCAAGATTGCTTCCATCTCCTAAACGAGTTGAAAAGGTAAGAAGTCGGTTGCAGTCTTAAAAAACATTCGGTAGGCCCATAATTCTGAATACAACATCAAATGCCAATTTGACCTGGCCTTATCGATCGTTCGTTGTAAAATATTCTTAAGGGATTTATTCATAGCTTCCGCCTGGCCATTTGCATGTGGGTAGTAGGGTGATGAATTTTCTTGCCTCAACCCAAGATTTGATGTTAACTCAGACATCATTTTGTTCTAAAAGTGACTTCCATGGTCAGTGACAATCTCTCTCGGGACATCGAACCTTTCTATTATTTGTTTAAAAAAAAAGAGAGATACGGTCTCGTCATCATATTTAAACGTTGGAATAGCTTCGACCCACTTCGTGAAGTAGTCTACTACTATGATGATATAACAATGCCCCCTTGCGGAAGGCGGGTTGCATGTAGCATAATCAATCCCCCACTTGGTGAAGGGATCAACTGTGATGATGGGAAACATGGGAGAGGGGTGTGCCCTCATCTTTCAAGAGAAGATCTAACACAAGTGGAACTTCTTGATCAATTCAACACAATCTTTGTTTAATGTTGGCCAAAAGTAACTGGCTCGTAGAATCGTTTGGGTTGTTTCCAACCCAGATAAATGACCGCCACATGCTCCAGTGTGGAAATCGTTAAGCATGATTTCTTCTTCTTCATGGGTGAGACACTGGCGAAGGATGCAATCTAAACCTCGAAAATACAGAGTGTCCTCAAGTATGAGAGAGTTTTTGTGTTGATGGCGTATATGGCGATGCTCATCATGAGAAGCAGAGGTGGGGCACTTCAAATTCTAGATATAGGCTAGTATATCTTTGTAACAAGGGTTTGAAGATGTGATAAAAAACATGCCTCCTTTGATAGGAGACTCCTCGGGTATAACATCTCCTAATTCGACCAAAAGTCCCAAGATGAGTTCTGCAAAGACCATCGAATTTTTGGACTTCGCCGAAACAAAATCCAAGTCGAATTCCTGGAGGATAACTATCCATATACTGATATTTACACCTATCACACATCGTGTCAACACGTATTGAAACAGATTCACAACAACAATGACAATGGTCTTGCAAAACAATATGTAATGACGGAACCGTTGGACAACATGAACTGCCACCAACACAAGTTTTTCAATGTGGGAATAATTGAGTTCCGGTCCAACCAGGCCTTAGATCAGGTAATAAATCACATATTCTAAGATCAAATCATCCTCCTAAACCAAGACCATACCGATGTTTGACTCTGCAGTGATCAAGTACAATAAGAAATATTTATTATAATTGGGTGGCCAAAGCAGAGGATTAGATGTGAGGGCACGTTTCAACGCTTCGAAAGAGCGCTGAGTGGATTTGTGCCAAGGAAAAGGAACTTCCTTCTTCAGTAAATGCTTAAAACCCTTTGTGATATCGACATAGTCTGTGATGAAACGTCATAAAAGGTTTTCTTTTCCCTGTAGACTCTGAAGCTGAGGGACTGTGCATGGGGGATGCAAATGAACTATCGCCTCAACCTTTAGAGGATCAACCACGATCCTTATTGTTGAAACTATGAAACCTAACAGACGACTTGATGTTATGAAAAATATGCATTTGTTTGGATTCAATCATATCTGGTAGTAATGGCATCGCTCAAATATAAGTTGGAGGTGTACGGGATGATCATCTCTCTTGTGATATCGTGATGCTAAATCATCGAGATAACCCTCGATTATGTGTTTGAGATCGTGGAAAGAAAAATACATGGCCCTATGAAATGTATCTCCAACATTTTTCAGACCAAAAGGCATCTTCCAATAAGCGAATTTACCCCACGAACAGATGAAAGCGGTTTTGTGTTGGTCTTCAGGCTTGATCTGTATCTAATTGTATCCCAAAAAATCATACATGAAAGAAAAGGCCTTGCTACTTGCGCATTCATCGACTATTTGGCCAATAGATGGTTTGGGGAAATTATCCTTTTGACAGGCTTTGTTCAAAACATGGAAGTCCGTACATACACGAATCGTACCCTATTTTTTGTTGACTGGAACGTGATTTGGCAACCATTGAGTCAATTAGATGGGGTAGATGAAACCAGATTGGAGTAGTTTCTCTACTTCAGCCTTAATAGCTACTGGTTTCCTAGGATTGACTGGACGAAGCTTCTACCGGACCGGCTTAGCATCAGGATATTTCATGATTTCATGTTCAATGATTCTTGGATATATGCCTGGAATTTCCTCGTAATACCAAGCAAACACGTCGCAAAATTATTTAAATAAATTTTTGTAGATTTGAATTTCCTCGAGGGAGCAGTCCGCTCCAACGAAGATATTATCCATGATACCAGGGATTCTGGAGATATTGATAGGTATCGTTTGAGAATTGGTTGCCATATTTCCTTCAGCGAAAACAACGTGCGTAGCTAAAGGATTGATAGGACAAGCCTTATCTCCAGTCATAGTTAGAGTGAATTCACCTGCTTCAATTATTCTTAACTCTGGGAGGAAGTAAGATCTATGGTGAAGATCATCCTAGGGTCTGTCTCGACTATTCATTTCCTCAATAACCACCTCATCTGAGACTAAGTATAAAGAATCAATATCGACGATGGAACCTTGAGCCCATGTAGGCTTGAGAACCTTATCCAACTTTTGTGTGGGAGTCAGATCAGGGTCAATGGAAGCTTGTTGAACTATAGAGTACGCAACTTGTGTCGTGGACAAATGTATGTCCATGCCAAGGTGCCTTGTCCCTTCCATCGTGGATGATGGGGAAGGAAGAGTCCACAGATCGTTAAAGTAATTCGTATGAAATGACAAGATTTGAAAATTTTCAGTTCTAGGCTAGTCGGGGACAGTCGATATGTAGTGGACATTGTCGGTCAGAGGCGGGTAATTGAAGGTACCCATCAAAGGTGGGCACAAACCAACCCCTACATTGATGATGCTGGGCTGAGGGTTATCAATCATCGAGACCATAAATACCCCCAATGAAGGGTCAGGATGAGAGAAGGATAATTGATCAATGGACACAATCCATCCTTCGTGTGGAAACAACAAGACCCAGAAAACTGTCACGACCATTTCTTGCATAGCGTAGGTCCAACTCCTTCCTAACAAGAGATTATAGTCAAGAGACGCATCGACCACTTCAACTTCAATGCACACGGTCTTCCTCCCTAACTACACGGGGAAAGATGGGATGATTCCATGTGGTTGGAATGAATGACCATCGAAGGACATAAGAAGAGTAGGTGATGGAGACAAAATGGGTTGGCAAATGGCCTTCCAACATGCCAAAGACATCACCCATGTTGAGGCACCCTCATCCACCACCGTGTGGAAAATGTTCTGAGTAAAATTTTTTGTGTTCTAAGCCACTACTATCTAAAACACCGTATGGTAAGAAAGACGAGGTTTTAAGTTAGTCATATCAAGAATGATCATTCACAGATTACAAGTCTTAGCAGATCCTAAGGAAACTAACATAGCCTTTCTCTAAGAAGGGAAACTCTGGAGGACTTCCAAAGAAGACATTGCACAAGGGGTTTATGACAAGTCCTCCACCACAGAGTAGTTATGGGAAACCCTTGCATTTGGGTTGTGGGAAGCTTTCTTGAATGCACATTTTGGGATGCATGTCATTGTTTCGCTCAACATTTTCTCAATCTGGAGAGGAAGATGTGGGTTTCCAAATTCTTTACCCTTCTCAGAGGTGTTTGGCATTCCGTAGTCGCGTTTCCTAGTCATTATGTCAATGCTACCTTTCATCATATACACATTTGAGGATGCAGGATTACTCAAAGACGAAGGGGGTCCCTGACTGCCCCCTTCCGCGCTCAAAGAGACTTGAGTTATATTTTTCCCATGTGGAAATGGATTCGTTAACATGATAGGATGTTGCTGTTCCAATAACTTATGGGCCTCCGCAAGCCGAGGGCACTGGTTAGTTAGGTGGTCTTCCATGCAAAGGTTACACAGATACTTTGACTTCTTATTTTCAGTTTTTTCCCCGCCAGAATTATTGATAGGTTTCTTATCCCCCTTACCCTTCTTTTGTTGTTTCTTCTTTCCTTTAGGCTGCTGGGTGGCCTTCAGGTTTGTTGATTGCACACTGTGTACATCCGATGTTTGGTTAGGGGGAGAAGCCGAACCAGTTTTTTGGTTGGATGTTGTCTATTGTATTGACAATTATTGTAATAGATTCGTCAGTTGATCAGTGGGATTCGCTTGCGATGAACCAGCAATACCATCGACATGTGGTCCAGTTCTCTGTTTGGTCTTGTCAAGTATCGACCGTGGTGCATCTGGAAAAACTTCGTAAAGTAAACCAGACTGAGAGTAAATAAGCTCTAGTTTTTGAGCTCTCAATATCGCTTCTTCTTCTAAAAAGACCCCTGAGGTTGTGACGTCTTTGGATAGATGAGGTACCAAAGACTTAAGGAACCACTCAAGTAGGAATTCTAGTGGGACTGGTACTTTTATCAAACTCTTCTAGCATCTCCATTCTCGAATGTGATTTTAGATATGGTCTGCTTTTGTCTTCTCAAAGTTGGCCAGCAATTCGGTGTCGGCATCGTATCTCACAGGTAATTGGAAATGGATTAAGAAAGCCGTTGCCAATTTGCCAAAGGAAGAGTATCTTGAGAGGTTGAGATCGATCTACCATTTTGTAGCACTCCCGATGAGAGTGTGTTGAAACAAACATAATTGGACAGAGTCGTTTCTCAATGAGTTGGATGAGAACCATAAATGGAAGGTAGTCACATGATCATCTAGATCTTCGTTAGGCTTGGCCTTGAACTTTGGGATGTCTGAAGGAAACTTGGTCAACATAGGAGGCCAACACGGATTGTGATAGATGGGTTCATTTAATAACCTTGTCAAGTCTGGCAAGTGTAAAGTTTCCAAGAATGGTAATTTGGGTTGTTGATTATAACCAGGGAAAAAGGAGCCTGGAGTTTGGCTGGCACCAAGTTGCCAGGAAAATTTAGGCTTCTAGCCAGGGGTTTGGTCATAACCATGGCCGTGACCAACGTACAAATTATGCACTTGTTGAGACGTCATCGACTGACTCCCGTAATAGGACGTAAAGGTATGGGCTTGCATCGCATTCCAAGGATTTTGGGAAGGGATTCTTCCTGCCGATCCGACGGGCATAGGTGTTGAGCCTTGCCCAAGGTTCCATTGATTATGGAAGGGGTTTCCCCCGGCTGGCATCCCTGACAAGGGAACTGATCCCTGCCATGAATTCCAAGTTCCTTGTGATGAAAGAATTCCTAAGTTTTCCCCCTATGCAGGAATAGTACCATGTACAGGATTTTGTTTTCCATAACCAAGGTTTCCCCCGACCAAGATGATAGTTGATGAGAAAGTGTTGTTACCAAACACATCGAACAAAGAGAATGGTGTTGAAACAACTGACATGTTATAAGAACGAAGTCATTGACTACCTGATCCAAATGAACTATAGTTTACGTTCGACCCGACGAAGTTCTGGTGAGCACCGCCAAGCGAAGGAGACGAAGGAGGCATATGACCCCCTCCTCAAGGGAAAGCGTTATAGGGAGATGAAGTGCCCCCCATGGATCCTTGCAAAGGATCATTGGATCTCCCTACCTCAATACCTAAAGTTTGTAGAGTGGAGTTGGAAAGTACAGTGCTCGTACCGAAGCCATGCATCCCATATGAGAACAGAGGGCCTCTCGCACTCTGCGTGAATCAAACCATTTCCCTAGGTAGAGGCAGTCGAGACCATAGTGGCTCGGACCAACGAAGGTTGGTTAGTATGTGGAACACACACTATAGTGATAGTCATAGAGGGAATATGAGTATTCCCCGAAGAAGTAGTAACATTTGTTTCCATTGCTTCTTGTGACACTACTTGACGCTCGTAAGTTTGGACCTGTACGATGATGGGCACCGATAGATTAGTGATCGGAGGGTTATATAGACCAATATATTTCGCTCCGAGGTCAGAAATGGTTGGTTCCTCCAAAATTGAATGTTCTCCTCTAGGAGATGAGTTGGGCACAATTTCCTCTAACCCAGTCGCCTCAAAAGACCCTTCCTGGTCTATTTTTCTCCTTAGCGGTGGTGGGGGTGGCTCGAGATCAACTGGTGGCAGGCCCAAAAGCCTTCACGACCGACGGAGCTCCTAATCCTCCATTGGGTGAGAATATCAGTGACACACTAGGTATTTCTATAATCATTTAAAAACCATCACACACTAGAAAAATTTCCTATGAGATAAGACAATCAGATCACTAGCTAGTTGGAAGAACGGTTACAACAACCAACACTAGAGAAACTTACCAGTGAAAGTGCAACTAAAATATGGAAGAACCCTCTAGGTATACTCTAAAAAATATGGCTCGATGTATGCCCTAGGTACTGCGGTATACCCCCGTAGTCACCTGTGTAAGTCACTAAGATAAAGGAAACTAGGTTGCCAACACATGAATAGTCACCAGGCAGGTACAGTCGACAGTTGGGTGGACTGTAATGAGAAGGGTATCAAGCTCGAAACCTATCAAGGGTATTGAAAGAAATTGTTTTGAAAGATGAATGAGGACCTCAAATGGATTCAAGACCCACAAATATCTGTGGGAAATGCGATCAATGGAATCCAAAGATAAGCCCTCTATATGTATTCCCCACTACGCTTGGTCCGGCTTTGGAGGGTTTATCTCCACTACCTTTCTGCAAGGACCTTGTGTTTATCTCTTGTGTTAGAGGGGGGTCCTGGATAACTTTCATGGTTACTAGACTTTCAAGCACTCCCTAGCACAGACTCTTATGTTTGTTTTTGTAGCCTTGAAGAGTTTCCTCTCCAATCCTAAATCAAGGCTCTAGCCTAGACTGTGTTGATGGACCCTAAAAACACAAATTCTAACAAATTTTAATTAAGCGTTAATTTTAGTGGCTTTCTTAAGTCAAAAGGAATAGAAATGAAACCAGTGATGTTCTTTAAGAGATGAAAGAGAAGAGCATAAGATGAAACTGGAAACAAAACTACTTCTTCTTCACAGAATATTTGCTAATTTAAACTCTTTCACCAAACTTTTCGTAACTACTTTTCTCAGATATTTGAAAAGAAATACTCAAAACAATATTTCGCTTGACTACGATCTACTTAATTTCCTAAGCATTCAAGTAAATAAATTAAGAAAAAAATATTTTTCCTTGGTAAACAAAGCAACTAACCTAAACTACTTTACCAAAAAAAGTAATGAAAGATTTTGTTTTATTGTTTTATGCTTCAAACCAAGAAATTTGAAAATGAATTCTTTTCTTTTCTTTTGTTCCAAATAAAAAAAGGGAAAAATGACGACAATACAGTACCAAGAAATGGCTTTTGGCCCAATCACAAATTGCAGGGAGTTACTGACAACACCAAACAGGCAGATCAAAGTAGACTCACGAACTTGTATAAAAAACCTATTAAAGTAAGCATAAGAAATCTTTAGTCAAAAGAAAGCTATACTAATGTCAAACCTAGGCTACAGACTGCTATAATAAAGACCAGGGCTAGATGAAGAAAACCCCTGAGAAGTGTGACTTCTGATAGGGAAGAGGATGACTGCCTCTTCTTTTTAAAAAAAATTCTCAACATACATGCTATTGATACTTCAACAACTAGCGTATGTATGCAGTTTGTCCAAGGGAAGGGCATGTATGCACGCGTGCAGGCCCACTACAGGTCGCGTACACCTCTGTAACTCCTCAAAAAAATGAAAAAATAATAGTCTAACACATGTAGGGAGTACTGGTATGGAAGACTAGCATCCCTTAAAGACACTAAAGCTTACAAAAAATTAGAAAAAAGTGAATAAACTGATTCAAAGCACCCAAAAAGAAATATCCCCAAAGATCCTAGAGGCATCCCCAGTATGGTCTCCAATTCTACTATAGTGGGAAACCCCTCTACGGACTACACCGAGGTTCTAAAATTTAGGCAGAGCTAGCCATCTAAAGTCTACTACTTTTCATCAACTATCCCAACATTACCCCAGAATCATACATACAAGACAAAGTATAGGGATCTGGTAGGCATACCTTAAACTCTGTATCTAGTGTCAATCCCTTAGTGCTTAGTTGTTTCCTGACTGTAAGTTTCCTCCCAAGGTTGACCTTCATTCACCAATAGACAAACAAGAAACTACAAGCATGCATTCTACATATGGATTAGTGGGTTAGACATCATAAACAAGAAATGTAAACAAATCATTGAAATTTAAGACGTCATTTGGCGGGACGGAAAAAGTACTTCTTTATATTAATCTCACAAAAGTCACTTACAATATGAGACCGACACTACTCCTCGAACTCGATCCTGGGCTCCTCCTTACAATGCACCAACTGCTTCCACATCTCCTTTTCCTCTTCAGTTCTCTCTAGGAAAATGGCAAGGGCTTGCAATGGAGGAAAAGGGAATTCTGGCTCAAACTCACAAAACATTATCACATATTAATAAGGAGGCTGTTTCCCCAAGTCACAAAGTCATGAAAATCGTGAGAGAATCTGGAATGTTGGTTCTTGAGAAGATCTGGACTGTTGGTGCTCGAGGAGATCTGAATTGTCGACAGATGATGTCAGGAACATGGTAACCGGGAGTCAAGAGCTCGGAAGGAGTTGTCTACCCAATTCATGAAGTCATGAAATGTGAGAGAGGATCTGGACCATTGATCCTGGGGAAATCTGGACCATCAATCTGGTCCCAAAAGAGTCGCAATTTCGAGTATCGAAAGAAGGGGATCACTTGGTTCTTCGTTTTCCCGAGGCATGAAATCCTGAAATTAGGAGCAGCCATTAGTCGTGAAATGGAAACTCACGATACAACCGCAGTGAATTTCAAGGGCACAGGTTTCGAGAATTCAAGAAGAGGATATCATCCATTGGCTACGAGCCATCGAGAACCATTGATTTGATCCGATGGTTTCAGGGACTTTGACCTTGGGAAACTGCAGGTATTCTTATGTATGTTGATACCTTCAACCGCAGACATTTTTGTGTATGTAGACAGGATGCATGTCTTTTTGTAAGCCTTGAGTTCGAATTAATATAAGGATCCACTTTTTATTCACAAAGAAAATAATGAATACAATATTTAATATTAATATTATAGGATAGATATCATTAGTTTTACTTTATAATTTATTTATTAATAGTAATATAAAATAGTATATACAAGTATATTAATATCCATTTTAACTCTAGAGTCAAGAAGGATCATATAGGTACAAACCTTTATTATCATAAGCAAAATCAAAATTCTAAAATTTCAAATTTACATTTAAAAACATTAAAAATAATATTGAATAAAATTTAAATAATTGTTTATACTATTCTTTAAGAAAACATTGTTATAGTATTATATAAATCGATAGATATCATTAATTTTACTTTATAATTTATTTAGTAATATTAATATAAAATAGTATATACAAGTATATATCCATTTTAACTGTAGAGTCAAGAAGAAATAATTTCTAGGTACAAACCTTATTATCATAAACAAAAAAAAAATTCCAAAATTCCAAATCTACATTAAAAATAATATTAAATAAAATTTAAATATTTGTTTATACTATTATTTAAGTAAAAAGTGTTATAGCATTATATAAAATGTTATAATATTGTATAAATTACTAAATCTCATGTTTAGGCTGGTATATGATTATAAATGTGAACGTGCAAGTGTAAACCTGTCAGTCCGCCAACCCATCATCCTGCCACATCTATTTTATTCTACTATATTTTTATACATGCATTTCATTTCCTTTGGTACAATAGCTTTATATGTGTGTGTATGTGTGTGTGTGTGTATGTGTATTTATCTTTTTCGTATTCTATACTTAAGAAGTCTTCTATACTTAACCAATTTATGGGTTCTCTTTTCCCTGTACTTTATCTTTCTCATTACTTAGTCATTTTTCCAAAAATTGTGAACTCTTGTATAGTGAAGCTTGCAAGTTCCAGTGGTCCAGAGAATTGCAAATGACTTGGAAATGAAGAATGAAAAATGAAAATAAATATGAATAATTAATTGAATAAAATTTAACAAAACATTATCATATATTAATAATGAATACTATATTTAATATTAATATTATAGGATAGATATCATTAATTTTACTTTATAGTTTATTTATTAATATTAATATTAAATAGTATATACAAGTATATATCCATTTTAACTATAGAGTTGAGAAGGATCAATTTCTAGGTACAAACCTTTATTATCATAAACAAAACCAAAATTTCAAAATTCCAAATTTACATTTAAAAATATTAAAAATAATATTGAATAAAATTTAAATAATTGTTTCTATTATTCTTTAAGTAAAAAGTGTTATCGCATTATATAAATTACTATAAATCTTGGT
This sequence comes from Picea engelmannii, assembly GCA_009831015.1. Lineage (NCBI taxonomy): Eukaryota > Viridiplantae > Streptophyta > Pinopsida > Pinales > Pinaceae > Picea > Picea engelmannii. The sequence continues at coordinate 3,076,226 of ML778170.1, read as the reverse complement.
ACAATGTTATAATATTCTATAAATTATTAAATCTCATGTTGTTGTATTTTATTCTACTATATTTTTATACTTATATGACGAAATTGTTGGTTGCAAAATGTGTATGACGGAAGTGTTGCATGATTTGAACTTTTTTTTTGTGACCACTTAAGAGGAAACACATGTTCTTAACCATTAAGCCCACTTAGGCTATATACTTTTTATACTATTATTTAAATAAAAAATATTATAGAATTATATAAATTACTATAAATCTTGGTACAATGTTATAATATTCTATAAATCTATGAATAATTAATTGAATAAAATTTAACAAAACATTATCACATATTAATAATGAATACGATATTTAATATTTTTTTTTGTTTGTTAATTTGTGCAGGACCTGTTGGCTAAGCGATTAACCTATGGCTTGAGAAATCGCGACTCAGGGGCATCTAAGCCGTCAAAATTACCCGGGGATTGCACCCGGCCTAAGCCACACCAACCCTTAACATGGTTGGATTTTTTGTCCCCGCAGGTTTCGAACCGGTGACTAACAACACACTCCATCACCGACTGTCCTACACCTCGGGGACAAAATACGATATTTAATATCAATATAATAGGAAATATATGATTAATTTTACTTTATAGTTTATTTATTAATGTTAATATAAAATAGTATATACAAATATATATTCATTTTAACTCTAGAGTCAAGAATGATCAAATTCTAAATACAAATCTTTAATATCATAAACAAAATCAAAATTCCAAATTTACATTTAAAAACATTAAAAATAATATTGAATAAAATTTAAATAATTGTTTATACTATTATTTAAGTAAAACGTGTTATAGAATTATATGAGTTACTATAAATATTAGTACAATGTTATAATATTTTATAAATTACTAAATCATTATTCTATAAATTACTAAATTTCATGTTGCCCACTGGTGATATATAAGCATGACTATAATTGTGAACTCAAACCCACAAGTCACCCAACCCGTTCACCGTGTCACATCTATTTTATTCTACTATATTTTTATAGGTATATGACATAATTGTTGGGTTAAAAATGTATATGATTGAAGTGTTGGGTAGAAGATGTATACAGGTCAGACATGAAAAATGAAAAATAAAAACAAATATGAATAATTAATTGAATAAAATTTAACAAAACATTATCGTTAATAATGAATACAATATTTAATATTAATATTATAGGATAGATATCATTAATTTTACTTTATAGTTTATTTATTACTATTAATATAAAATAGTATATACAAGTATATATCCATTTTAACTCTAGAGTCAATAAGGATCAATTTCTAGGTAGAAACTTTTATTATCATAAACACAATCAAAATTTCAAAATTCCAAATTTACATTTAAAAACATTAAAAATAATATTGAATAAAATTTAAATATTTGTTTATACTATTGTTTAAGTAAAAAGTGTTATAGCATTATATAAATTACTATAAATCTTGGTACAATCTTATAATATTCTATAAATTTATTAATAATTAATTGAATAAAATTTAACAAAATATTATCACATATTAATAATGAATAAAATATTTAATATTAATATTATATGATAGATATCATTAATTTTACTTTATAGTTTATTTAGTAATATTAATATAAAATGGTATATACAAGTATATATCCATGTTACATTTAGAGTCAAGAATGATCAATTTCTAAGTACAAAACTTTATTATCATAAACAAAATCAAAATTCCAAAATTCCAAATTTATATTTAAAAAATTAAAAATAATATTGAATAAAATTTAAATAATTGTTTATACTATTATTTAAGTAAAAAAATGTCATAGAATTATATAAATTACTATAAATCTTGTTACAATGTTATAATATTCTATAAATTACTAAATCTTATGTTGCAGTCAATCGGACTGTGATACATAAACATGACTATTGGACAAGTCCTCCAACCCGCTAGCCGTGTCACATCTCTTTTATTCTGCTATACTTTGATACTTATATGACGGAATTGTTGGGTGCAAAATGTATATGACGTAAGTGTTGGGTGCAAGATGTATATCACAGAACAGGTTGGACATGAAAAATGAAAAATAAAAATAAATATCAATAATTAATTGAATAAAATTTAAGCCTAAAGGAGTTGGATCCAATGGTAGAAAGCCACTAGTTTTTCACAGTTGGGCAAGCATCAATTCCCGTGAGGGCCTAACCTCGAGCCATGGGGGCACCTTGAGTTAGTGGTTGAACGTGTGGTTACACCCAGAGATCATGGTTACGAACAAAGTAACAAACAAAAAAAAATGAATAAAATTTAACAAAATATTATCACATATTAAAAAGTATACATAATATGAAAAATGAAAAAATATATATAAATAATTAATTGAATAAAAAAATAAAAATAAAACATTATCACATATTAATAATATTAATAATGAATATTATATTTACTATTAATATTATAGCTAGATAGAGATCATTATTTTTATTTTATAGTTTATTTTCTAATATTAATATAAAATAATATATACAAGTATATATTCATTTTAACTCTAGAGTGAAGAAGAAGGATCAATTTCTAGGTACAAACCTTTATTATCATAAGCAAAATCAAAATTCAAAAATTTCAAATTTACATTTAAAAACATTAAAAATAATATTGAATAAAATTTAAATAATTGTTTATACTATTCTTTAAGTAAAAAGTATTATAGCATTATATAAATTACTATAAATCTTGGTACATTGTTATAATATTCTATAAATTACTAAATCTCATGTTGCAGATATACATAACCATGAATATAAATGTGAACCTGCGAGTCCGCCAACAACTATTTTATTCTTCTATATTTTTATACATATAGGATGGAATAATTGGGTGCAAAATGTATATGACCGAAGTGTTGGGTGAAAGATGTATATCATGGAATATGCAGGACATGAAAAATGAAAAATAAAAATAAATATGAATAATCAATTGAATAAAATTTAACAAAACATTATCACATATTAGTAATGAATAACATATTTAATATTAATATTATAGATATCATTAATTTTACTTTATAGTTTATTTATTACTATTAATATAAAATAGTATATACAAGTATATATCCATTTTAACTCTAGAGTCCAGAAAGATCAATTTCTATGTATAAACCTTTATTATCATAAACAAAATCAAAATTTCAAAATTCCAAATTTAAATTTAAAAATATTAAAAATAATATTGAATAAAATTTAAATATTTGTTTATACTATTTTTTAAATAAAAAGTGTTATAGCATTATATAAATTACTATAAATCTTAGTACAATGTTATGATGATGATGATGATGATTAATGTCTAGTAAGACCAAATTGGTCTATCAGACCTTAAGAGGGTAAGTGATTACTTGTGAATTTTTAGAATTTTGTTTTCTGTACTCGAAAAGCATTAAGAGAAGTTTTCCAAGATCACGATACTTTTATTGAGTTAAGAGGTTATGAAGGTTTTTCAAGATCACGATACCGTTGTGCCATGGAAAGCCACAACGATTCCAAAAAAGGATCCCAAGTGTCCCAAATTCCTATTTATTATTATCCTTCTGGTCTCTATCCTCAATCGTTTTTCGATTTCTAATTATTGCCCATTTTGCTTCTTTCCTGGCTTCTTTTACCTTTTGAACTTCCTTCCTTAACTCAGCTTGGTCTTCAGGAATGAGGTCTTCATTTATAAATATTCCTGACCCTTTTAAGCTCAGAGATTTACTAAGTATGTTATATTTATGTTCATTACAACTTACTTTGACATGGATCAACCTATCTTTGTGATCAATTATTTTTCCTATCCTCTTTGCTTCTATGAGGTAAGTTATATCAATTTGTGATTTATTTTTTAATTCTTCTTTTACTATTGCTAGCGTATCCTCCTCTTGTTGTTTTTTTATACCAAAAATTATGAGGTTCAAGAATCTTTTGTTATGCTCATGGTCCAATTCGATTAGATTACTCATTTCCTCTTTGATGGGTTTGATACCCAATTTTTTTTCCATATTACTGAGGGTCAAATTGTTGGTTAGTTTTTCTTCTAGCTCTTTAATCCTATCTCTTAAGTTATGATTTTCTTTCCCCCTCCTTCTTGGATTGATTGTTTATGTTTTTCCATTTCTTGAATTCTATCATTCATTGTCTGCAATTCACTCTTGAACACTAAGAATATATCCTCTATTTGAGTTTGAATGGTATCTTTACTTTTTTTTATCAATCATTTCCTCTAGCTCTATTTGGAGTTTTAAGTCTCTTTCTTCACTCCTTTTTTCTAATGTTTCTAACTCTATTTGGATTTTGGCATCTCTCTCTTCTCTTCTTTTTTCTACTGATTCCATATAATAGTAAAGGATATCTAGGTTGATTTTGGGGAGCCTCCCCTTCTTAGGATGAGTTTTTGGAATAGGTGGTGGAGTGATCATATTGTAAAGAAGAGAAAAAAGATGTAACAATTATTATTCTAGATTGACTTTATCATTCAAATCAACTTTTACTTATGAAACTTAAAATAAAAAAAATAAAATATATATTGGATCAAAGTAAAAAGCGACTCACCTCATTTCAGATGTCCAAATGCTCAAAGGGTTGAAGAAGCCAAAAATAATTTCTGAAAACAATAGAGAATGGAGAGAAGAGAAGTATTATTACCGTTCAAAACAATAGAGAATGGAGAAATATTGTTTCCCTTCAATTGCAGAGAAATTTTATTTCCATTCAAAATCGCAGAGAAATAATATTCTATAAATTTATGAATAATTAATATTAATATTAATATTAAATAGTATATACAAGTATTTAGCCATTTTAACTCCAAAGTCAAGAATGATCAATTTCTAGGTACAAACCTTTATTATCATAAACAAAATCAAAATTCCAAAATTTCAAATTTACATTTAAAAACATTAAAAATAATATTGAATAAAATTTAAATAATTATTTATACTATTTTTTAAATAAAAAGTGTTATAGCATTATATAAATTACTATAAATTTTGGTACAATTTTATAATATTCTATAAAAAAATAAAAAAATATGAATAATTAATTAAATAAAATTTAACAAAACATTATCACATATTAATAATGAATACAATATTTAATATTAATGTTATAGGATAGATATCATTAATTTTACTTTATAGTTTATTTATTATTATTAACATAAAATAGTTAAGTCTAGAATGTTCAATTTCTGGGTACACATCTTTATTATCATAAAGAAAATCAAAATTCTAAAATTCCAAATTTACATTTAAAAACATTGAAAATAATATTAAATAAAATTTAAATAATTGTTTATACTATTATTTAAGTAAAAAGTGTTATAACATATATATATTACTATAAATCTTGGTACAATGTTATAATATTCTATAAATTTATGAATAATTAATTGAATAAAATTTAACAAAACATTATCACATATTAATAATGAATATGATATTTAATATTAATATTATAGGATATACATGATTAATTTTTTTATAGTTTATTTATTAATATCAATATAAAATAGTATATACAAGTATATATCCATTTTAACTATAGAGTCAAGAAAAATAAATGTTTAGGTACAAACCTTTATTATCATAAACAAAATCAAAATTTCAAATTTACATTTAAAAACATTAAAAATAATATTGAATAAAATTTAAATAATTGTTTATATTGTTCTTTTAACTAAAAAGTGTTATACTGTGTCACATCTATTTTATTCTAGTATATTTTTATAGGTGCATTTCATTTTCTTTGGTGCAATAACTTAATATATATAGTTTTATGTGTATTTATCATTTTATAAAGTTAGGGGTGGAACTTATCAAAATCATGTCATGTTAAAATAATAGTTTGATTATTTTCAAAAGATGATAAAACTATGCAAATAAGACTCATACTTAAAAAAAAAATAATGGTCCCAATAATATCATCTAATCTATTTTTTTATGGTTATTTTCAAAATATGGAAAATGTTGGTTGTGAAGCCTGATTATCTTCCTGATTTAGAGGTCTTTTACTTTCAGCTGTGTTTATACCCCATGAAGTATTTAAACCCCAGAAGTATGTACACTCTTCCACGCGGGAGAGTGCAGAGGGGGGGTACCCCCTCTGTGGGGTCCAGGGGGGCTATCCCCCCAGCTGGGGGCTCTGGGGGCAAGCGGGCCCCCAGCGGGGGTTCGGGGCGAAGCCCCCGATGAAAAAATTGTATTGTAAAAGTATATTGTAATTTCATTGTAAATCTGGACCGTTCATTATAAGGTCGCAGATCTAACGATAGAGATTATGTTAGGGTTTTTTTCCCTAGAAGGAAACCCTCTTTTATGAGGGAAATGTATTGTGGCTATGTATGTTGGTGAGTATTGTATTCTTAGAGAGGAGACTGTGAGAGAAAGAAGAGGAAGTTACAAGGGGTTTTGATGTAGGTTGTATCCCTTCATTTTGCTGGATAATAATAAAGAAAGAACCTGGCAATTTCTATGGTGGACATAGCCCACACTGGGTGAACCACGTAAATCTGTGTCTCTCTTGTATTGTGTATCTTCTGTGTTTTGTTTCCGCATTTGTTTTATTTTATTGCTTCACGGTCCTGTTTTTATAACAACTGGTATCAGAGCGTAAGGTAACTCGTAGGAAAAGAAGGTTCCTGGTTCAAGTGGGAGCAATGTTGGAAGATGGAAAGTTTAGGGTCGAGAAATTTAACGACCAAAACTACCAGTTATGGAAGATGGAGATGGAAGATTATTTATATCATAAGGATCTATTCCTACCATTGAGTAGAGTAGAAAAGAAGCCGGCGGCCATGAAGGATGAAGAATGGGAGATTCTTGACAGAAAGGCTCTAGGAACGATACGACTAAGCCTGGCAACATCGGTGGCTTTTAATATATCGAAAGAAAAGACAATGAAGGGTTTGATGGACACATTGGCAAAATTGTATGAAAAACCCTCGGCATCCAATAAGGTATTTCTGATGAAGAGATTATTTAATATGAAGATGTCGGAAGGTGGGTCTGTTGCAAATCATTTAAACGAATTTAATACGGTTACTAATCAACTAAGTTCTGTAAAAGTGGACTTTGATGATGAGGTTAGGGATCTTCTAATCTTGTTCTCATTGCCAGAAAGATGGAATGGCTTGGTCATGGTTGTAAGTAACTCTGTCTCTGGTTCAAATACTTTAAAAT
>ML778170.1:3044678-3065796 GCA_009831015.1 Picea engelmannii | reverse complement strand
AGTGCCATTCACCTTGCAAAGAACTCAGCCTTCCATTCGAAGACTAAGCATATACAGTTGAGGTACCACTTCATATGATCCACCTTGGAAGATGGACAATTGAAGTTGGAAAAGATACACACTAGCCAGAATCCTGCAGACATATTAACAAAGGGAGTAACCAAGGAGAAACTGAGTTCCTGCTCAGTTTCAGTTGGTCTTCAAGAATGAAGATGAAGATGAGAAATTTGCCAGGTCCAAGAAGGTTCAGAGTCCATCATATACAATAGTGGTGGAGTTGTTGAGATCAGTCTCCAAGTGGGAGATTGTTGGTTGTGGAGCTTGATTATCTTCCTGATTTAGAGGACTTTTACTTTTAGCCGTGTTTATACCCCATGAAGTATTTACACCCCAGAAGTATTTACACTCTTCCACGCGGGGGAGTGCAGAGGGGGGTACCCCCTCTGCGGGGTCCAGGGGGGATATCCCCCTGGCTAGGGGGTCTGGGGGCAAGTGGGCCCCCAGCGGGGGGTTCGGGGGTGAAGCCCCTGAAACAAAAATTGCCTAGTAAAAGTATATTGTAATTTCATTGTAAATCTAGACCATTCATTATAAGGTCGCAGATCTAACGATAGAGATTATGTTAGGGTTTTTTTCCCTAGAAAGAAACCCTCTTTTATGAGGGAAATGTATTGTGGCTATGTATGTTGGTGAGTATTGTATTCTGAGAGAGGAGACTGTGAGAGAAAGAAGAGAAAGTTACAGTGGGTTTTGTTGTAGGTTGTATCCCTTCATTTTGCTGGATAATAATAAAGAAAGGACCTGGAAATTTCTCTGGTGGAGGTAGCCCACACTGGGTGAACCACGTAAATCTGTGTCTCTCTTGTATTGTGTATCTTCTGTGTTTTGTTTCCGCATTTGTTTTATTTTATTGCTCCGCGGTCCTATTTTTCTAATAGAAAAGAAATGCATACAAGACAAATGGTTAGCCATACAAAAATTCTAACAATGACATTTAATTGATTTGTTTGAGAAGTAGAGACACATATTTAGTTTTAAAAAAGTAGTTATTTCATTTGTTTGACAAGTGGAGACAAAAATTTAATTTCAAAAATTATTCACTAATGTAATTTATTCTATTTGTACACAAGCTTGATATAGGATAGATATCATTAATTTTACTTTATATTTTATTTATTAATATTAATATAAAATAGTATTTACAAGTATATATCCATTTTAACAGTCAAGAAGGATCAATTTCTAGGTACAAGCCTTTCTTATCATAAACAAAATCAAAATTTCAAATTTACATTTAAAAACATTAAAAATAATATTGAATAAAATTTAAATAATTGTTTATACTATTTTTTAAGTAAAAAGTGTTGTAACATTATATAAATTACTACAAATGTTGGTACAATGTTATAATATTCTATAAATTACTAAATCAGTGTCGTATTCGTGATACATAATCATGGCTATAAATGTCAACCTACCTACCAACCCACTCACTCTGTCACATCCATTTTATTCTATAATATTTTTATAAGTGCATTTCATTTCTTTTAGTGCAATAGTTTAATATATATAGTTTTATGTGTATTTATCATCTTATAAAGGTAAGGGTGGAAGTTATCAAAAACATGTCATGTTAAAATAATAGTTTGATTATCTTCAAAAGATGATAAAGCGATGCAAACAAGACTCATACTTAAACCATAAAAGAATGGTCTCAATAATATCATCTAATCTATTTTTTTTATGATTATTTTCAAAATATGGAAAAGAAATGCATACAAGACAAATGGTTAGCCTTAAAAAAGTTCTAACAATGACATTTACTTCATTTATTTGAGAATAAGTGGAGACACAAATTTAGTTATTTTATTTGTTTGACAAGTGGAGACAAAAATTTAATTTCAAAATTATTCACTAATGTAATTTATTCTATTTGTACACAAGTTTGATATAGGATAAATATCATTAATTTTACTTTATAGTTTATTTATTAATATTAATATTAAATAGTATATACAAGTATATATCCATTTTAACTCTAGACTCAAGAAGGATCAATTTTTAGGTACAAGCTTTTATTGTAATAAACAAAATCAAAATTCCAAAATTCCAAATTTAAAAACATTAAAAATAATATTGAATAAAATTTAAATAATTGTTTATACTATTCTTTAAGTAAAAAGTGTTATAGCATTATATAAATTACTATAAATCTTGGTACAGTGTTATAATATTCTATAAATTACTAAATCTAGTGTTTTGGGTCAGTCAGACTCATGATACATAAGCATGACTATAAATGTCAACCCGCTAGTCTACCAACCCACTCACCGTGTCACATTTATTTTATTTTACTATATTTTTATAAGTACATTTCATTTCCTTTGGTGCAATAGTTTAATATATATAGTTTTATGTGTATTTATCATCTTATAAAGGTAGGGGTGGAACTTATCAAAAGCATGCCATGTTAAATTAATAGTTTGATTATCTTCAAAAGATGATAAAGCTATGCAAACAAGACGCATAAATAAACCAGAAAAGAATGGTCCCAATATTATCATCTAATCTATTTTTTTTATGATTATTTTCAAAATATGGAAAAGAAATGCATACAATACAAATGATTAGCCTTAAAAAAGTTCTGACAATGACATTTACTTCATTTGTTTGAGAAGAAGTGAAGACACAAATTGAGTTTTAAAAAATTATTTATTTCATTTGTTTGACAAGTGGAGACAAAAATTTAATTTCAAAAATTATTCACTAATGTAATTTATTCTATTTGTACACAAGAATGATAATTTATATATCCAAGTTTCTATGGATTTATAAGAATTTTATAATTAATTTTACTTAAGAAAACCAACCTCATTGTACACACATATCCAAGTTTTTATGGATTTATAATAATTTTTATAATTACTTTTACTTAAGAAAACCAACTTCGTTGTACAAACACCTTATAAATTCATTCAATAATGTCCTCCAACTCCATTATACAAACACCTTATAGTTTCATTCAATGATGTCACAAGTGATGATCATAGAACCTAATTGATCATGATCAATTTAAAGCATTCCAAAGTATTTTTTAAATAGTAAACTTGAGTTATTTTAAGTTATAATATAATGCATTTCCACAATAAATGATTTTCTTAAGCATATATTGACATCAAGCATGCCAAACTTGCCTAACACACACAAATTTTCTATATAATACATAGCAAAACCAAAGGATTCATATATTACAATGTTATTACCCCATGGATAAGCCTAGCAAGATTGAAATTCACTAACACAAGGTGGGCCTAAATGAAAGAGCACATTTTTTGAGAAACCTTGGGCACAAAATGACAAAAAAAAAACATTTTTTCACCCCAAACCAACTTGAGGGAGACTATGTAGGAGAAATAGTGAGATGCATGTACTTAATGAGTGTTTATGGTTAAATTTATGAGAGACATTATTTGAAACTAGGCCTATGGGTTGTGGGTCCACTTTACTTTTGCTATGCCACTTTGATGTTCTTTCAATTTTGTAATATAATTTCAAATAAACACAAAAAGAAAAATGTGATCCAACAAAGGAGGAAAATAAATTTGAAACAAACAGATGATTAATGTATCAAATAACTAATGTATCAAACAATGCATTTACTCATTCTAAATAAGTTAGTGCACCAACCATTGATCTCAAAATTGGCCTACGATTTACTGATCTCATTACTAGATTATAAGAATTCAAGTCTCCTTAATACACTCATGGTAAGATTCTAAAATTTTCCATCTTCTTGGTTCAACTCTCTTCACATTGATTTTTACTAGTTGTATTCAATATGGTATCACCAAATAATTATACCAACAATTAAGTTGTCCTGGGTAAATTAACTTTTAATTTACTTTTAATTAACTTAACAAATTAACTTTTTATTTTTCAAGTAAATTAACTTTTAGGCTACTGCCATGCAACACTTGTTTGATTTGCAATTTTTTTTAATTAAAGTTTCTAAATAACTATTATGAGTAATAAACATTGATTCTATATACTTTGTCTTGTTCTTTTATTAGGGTTTCTAAAGAACTATTATGAATAGTAAACATTGAAGATTCTATATACTTTGTCTTGTTCTTTTTAAATTAGGGGTTTCTAAATAACTATTATGAATTCTTTGTCTTATCTTTTTAAAATTTATGAATAGTAAACATTGAAGATTTTATATACTATCTAATTTAGGGGTTTCTAAATAACTATTATGATTAGTAAACATTGAAGATTCTATATTCTTTGTCTTATCTTTTTAAAATTTATGAATAGTAAACATTGAAGATTTTATATACTATCTAATTCTTTTTAAATTAGGGATTTTTAAAGAACTATTGTGAAAAGTAAACATTAAATTTAGGGGTTTCTAAAGAACTATTGTGAATAGTAAACAATGAATTTTTTTCTATAATTTGAAAATTTTTGATGAAAAAATTTTAATTTTAAAATTGTTTATAATAATTTAAATTAATATATAATAAGTTTTTTTTTTTTTTTAAGTTTTATATATAAAATGATTTGATTATTTTATTTTTTTAATACATATTTTTATTTTTTTACCTTTAAACGTATAACCTATCTATTACTTTACATTTAAAACTCTTTTTTTTTATATATTTAAAAATAATATTATAGAACAAAATTAATAAAAAGAAGATTGTAAAGTGAATATTATTAATAGAACTAAAGATGTAGTGTAAATGTTTTAAGTTTTGAATATTTTTATGGACATTTAATTTTGTTAGAAAGATAGAATTGTATATTTAGTTCTTGAGTATGTATAATTTGATTTTTTAAAGTTTTTCAGAGGTTAAATATATTTATATTTTTTAAAATATAATTTAAGTAATTAAAAAATGTGATTTCACCAACAATTGTATAGTTGAATTTAAATAAATAAAAAAATCCAAAACATAGAACATTTAAACTACACTTAAAAATAAACTATTAAAAAAATAAAAATAAACTTTAATAAATTTATTTTGAAATTTATGTTTTTCTTAAAATTCACAACTTAGAAATTTCTCACATACTTTTCAACAAAATTTTGATGAGGAAATATGGAAAAAAACACAATGTTTAATTTAAATATTTTAAACAAATTTTTTTGTAAAGACACAATATTTAATTTGGGCAACCACATTAGTACGTTATTTGTCCCTCTCAAAGGCGTGGAGGGATTATAGCAATCGATAATTCATTGGTTTTATATTAATTTGTTGTTTGACTACAAATTTTTGCATACTTTATATTGTTCACACTACAAAACTAAAAAAATTATTTTTTATATAATAAAAAACCCATATATGTCATGATCTTATTGGATAATAGATTTGAGGTCTTATTGCCAATTAATTATATGTTTACATATCCAAAGTTTTTATCATCTATGGTATTTTTTAATTTGTACTATTCATACTGAAATGTTTAGATATCCAAAGTTTATAGCAATCAATAATTCATTGACTTTATATTAGTTTTTCATTTGACTACAATTTTTTGCATAATTTCTATTCGAACCATAGAACTAAAACCATTATTTTTTATATAATAATAAAAAAATCGTTTCTATTACCAATGAATTATATGTTTCCATATCTAAAGTTTTTATCATCTACAGTATTTTTGAATTTGTACTATTCATACTGAAATGTTTATTGTTATTATTTTTTTATTATTTTTTATTACTATGGTTATGGTTAATTTTTATTTATTGTTGCATGATTGGAGAGGCTTTTTCATTATTGTGTACATAAACAGGTCTACCACACTCCATTCTTTCTTAAATGTTTGCACAGTGCGACACCCTTCGACGATTCTGACAGCCTTAAGTGTTTACCTAACAGGCCTCACGACCTTAAATGTTTACTCTACAAGCGTGTTACAATACAATTTCCTCCATTTTTTTGATGCAATCTTGTCTGCAGTGAATTTAGGCGGTGATCTACAATTCCATAGTTAACCAACTTTATAGCCGTCGATCCCTCGGTTGGCGCTATTATAAATCTTGCACCCAAAACTTCTGCCATCTACAATTTAGCATTTATCACTGCCTTCCATCCCCTCTACCTTCGTGACCTTCCCAATGCACATTGATTATGTTTTTACTAGTGACAACTTAACACGCATGTTCGAAAAAGATTGGAACTGCTTTTCTTAGTGACAACTCACCACACAAGTTCGAAAGGATTGACAATGTACATTAATTATTAAATTACTATTCAATGTAATTTCAGTATACCTATTAATATTTACAATTTTATTTATCATTTCATTTCTAAAAAACAATTAAACATAACTTTTTAATATTTTTTAAACATCTATTATAATTACCGTTCACTTACTATATTGTTAATTTATGATTTTTTAACAATATTACTCAACTCTCCCCATTTTCCAAAAATCACCTTATAAACTACTCTTATAAACTACTCAAGGACTACACTTCCACAAAACACTTGTTTAAAATACCTTTTACTTTTCCAACCTCATGTTTTGTAAAAATAAATTAAACGAGCAAAGATTGAATTCATTATACTTAAGTGGAACACATTTTTCTATGGTTTCCAAAGTATCTACTTTCACTTTAGCTTGTGTTTTTAGGTTATTTATGGTTGCGAATTTTAAGAGGTATATCAAATTTGTTTAGAATATTATAGTGATAGGCTCTTTGTTCATAATCCTACATATTTACAAAGTTTCAAATGGTATTTTTTTAAAGTTTTATATAGTATATTTAGTCACAATGTTCTATACAATTTTATGGATCAAAGCATAAAAATCCTAGAAGGATAATCCCTCCATATTTCTAATAGTTTTAGTTTGGTTGGTTTTGAATTTATTTAAAAATTTAAAAAATATTTTATGAAAACATTTTTAAAACATATTAAAACCATTTAAAACTATGTTTTATTGTTTTTTATTTTATTTAAAAAAAAATATAATATTTTTGGATTTTTAAAGAATTTTTTTTTTTATAATATCAATAGTTCAAATTTCAAAAGTGTGTGTTTTGTTTTTTTATTTTATTTTGAAGAATATAGTATTTTTAAATTTTTAAAGAAAACAAAAATTTATAATTTCAATATTTCAAATACCATGAATATGTCCTCAAACTACCATATATAAAACTACCATATAGGATTGAATATGGCCTTAAATTACCACATAGGAATATGGATGTTTTAGAGGGTCTTGGTCATGGTCAAAGACTTAAGACAAGTGTTTTAGGATCTTATTGAATCTTCTTGATATCAGGACCCTTAATGAACCAACATGCATTAACTTTGTAGGGAGTCTTTGGCCTCTGAATGCATGCAGTAGTGAGTAGGTTTTATGTACTAAAAATGTATGTCCAATCATAAACATGGTTAAGGGGGGAACAATGGCCTTAATCCCTAATTGAACCTTCTTGAGATCAAGCATCATGAAAAACACTTAGAAACCATGACATAGACCCTCTTCAGGAAGTCCTAAACATCCAAGTTGAATATGGGTGCCATTAAAAGGTATTAGGCATCATCGATGGGTATTGGGTCAATGACCATAGTCATGGAAGGGAAAAAAGAGCCATTGGCCCTAAACCTTTCTTCTCAAGCTTAAGCACCATGACGAGTCTTTGAACCTCCACATTTGATCTTTGTTGGTTATCAAATGCAATCAAGGGTGCTATGGGAACTATTGCTAAGTTAATTGTGCACCAAGAATATTATAGAGGTGGAACAATTGTCACAAGAAGAGAATGATAGGATTTGTACCCTAAATGATGCTTTTTGGTCTTGATTTCTAGTAACAACACCAACTACCAACAAAGCTTCTAAGGCTGTAGAGTTGAATGCATCCTGAAAAAATCACACAAGACCCTTATACAATATGTATGGCCTACTAGAGGGATATGGGCATGATCTAGATAGATGTCGGTGGCCTCCCACCTATTCCAACTGGCTCATGTCAGCAGTTTTCCAGTTTGGCAGTTTTTTACTAGTTTTTGGGTCCCTAACTTCCGAGGCCCTTTTGAGGCCCTAAACAACATTTTTAGGGCTTGCCACAATTAGACTGTAGACAAAGTTAGAGTCTAACAACAACATGACTATTCATCAGATAGAAATTTCCAATGGGACATCGTGCACCTAAAATGGAGATCGTATGAAAAAGTTACGACCCTGGGAAGTTGATGTACTAAATTACCCAAACGGGGCCCACATGACTTTTGGCGCTTCATCTCCTAGAGTTAGGTTTTTGGATGTCTAGGGTTTTTGACATTCCTATTCATTGTAAAATGTCTTCAGAGCCTCATTGTAATCATCTTCTTTCGAATGAGTGCAGTTGTCACATATCTCTTCTCAGAGATAAGCCGCCACCATTATAGCAAGCTTGTTTTCTGCTGCATTTTATAGTTTCATCTTATTTCCTTATTGAATAGAAACTAGTTTTACTGTATATCTGTTATTCCGTGTTAAGAATCTTTTGATAATAATTTGTATTCATTTCATTCTACTCATAAAATATGGATCAGTGGTATCAGAGCGGTCTACTCCTTGTCATTCTTAATGCATGTCCCCAACGAGGTCAGGGTACAAAGAATTGGGTCTTGAGCTTGTTTCTCTTGAGGAAAAAAGTTGTTGCATGCCCAAGTGAACTCTCATGGCGGTGGAAAAGAAATATAATGGGACAAGATATCCCTTCAAAAAAATTCTCAAGGAATCCCTCACACAACAGAGGAACGAGATGATGGACATTTTTCGCAAATCCTTCGGTGACTACTAACATGCAACATATCTTCCTCAAATGGAGGCATTTCCCCCTTAAAGGTGCAAATCAACTTCAGTATTCCTATATTTGAAGGTCATATAGATGCCAATCTTTTAGAAAAATGGTTGAATATGATAGAAGGGTATTTCTCTATCTATAACTTCTTGAATAGAGAAAGGATTACTTTTGCGCTCTTCAAAGTCATTCACCATGACAAAGATTGGTGGGAATATTTCTATGAGTAGAAGGAAATAGAGGAACCCTCATTATTTACAGTCACGATGACCTAGGAGCCCTTCAGGGTTTCTATTAAGGAACAATACTACCACGTTCAAAGTTATGACGATCTGTACACAAAATGGACCGCACTGCGACAGGAAAGAGACCAAGCAGTGGCCAAGTTCACAAATATCTTCCATACCTTGCGCACCAAGCTAGGTATCAATTATTCTGATCGACATCAAGTGCTCAAGTATCATAGAAGTCTACATAGATACATTCAGTTCGAAAATGATTTTCTAGACATCTCATCCTTGGGCGTGGCCTACCGATATGTCATCAAAATTGAGTAGAATATCAAACAAAAGATGCGGAAATTTGGGCCTGGGAACCCTTCACAACAAAATCCATGAAATGGAAGCCCCAACCCATAGAACAAAGGACAGAGCAAAGATGGACTGCCTCAAGATAACCAATCCAGGCCACAAGCAAAGAAGGACATCGAAAAGACAAATAAGATAATGGGAAGTGGTGCGACCTCCACAAGAGCCCTTGGCATAACACTATTGATTGTTTCTCAAAGAAGTTGTTGGTGGCTAAGTTTAAAGACTTAGAATCAAATGTGGGTTTCGACTCTGATCCAGAACTAGAAAGAGGGGGACAGATCATTGACATAGAACCCAGTGCTACTGTTACTACCATCAAGCTCCAACCCAGTGAACCAAATGATCCAGAATAAGTTGAGTTTCTTTTTCAATTACAAATGCGGGTGAAGGGTACCCTGCTACACTTCATCATTTATAGTGGTAGCCAGAAGAACCTCATCTTAGCATAGTTTGTCAAGTGACTCGCCCTGTCGACAAGGTCACACCTGCAGCCCTACACCATCAGATGGCTCCACCAAGGAAGTGACATCCGTGTCAGCGAACAATGTTGCATTTCATATGGCATCAATCCCTTCAAAGATGAGGTATTGTGTGATGTTTCCCCTCTTGAAGTTTTTAATGTTCTTTTGGGCCAACCATATTTATGGAAATGCCATGTTATATATGAGTCTAGGCCTTGCAGTGTTATTATTACTTTGAACAAGAAATTGTACAGTATAACCGAGGAAGTCCCATGATCCAGGTCGATATCGGTGGCCACCCACCTTTTCCAACTGGCTCAAAACAATTTTCTGGCAATTTTGGCAATTTACTATTTCTAGCAGTTTTAACTTCTGGGGCCATTTTGAGGGCCTAAATGAAGGTTTTTCGATATAGATCTTCTCAATTATAGTTGAAATCATGATTGAGCCCCCAAAATTAATATCCTTGATGATACCTTTCCAACGGACTATCATACGCCTAAAACGAAGATCGTATGCAAAAGTTACGACCCTGGGAAGTTGATGTACTAACTTACCCAAACGGGGCCCACATGAATTTTGGCGCTTCATCTCCTAGGGTTAGGTTTTTGGATGTCTAGGGTTTTTGGAATTCCTGTTTATTGTAAAAAATACCTTCAATTCCTGATTGTAATCATATTCTTGTGAATGCGAGTAGCAGTCACATCTCTTCTCAGAGATAAGATGTCACCATTCTAGCGAGTCTTTCACTCTGTATTTTTATAGTCTTTGTACATTTATTTCATTAATAGAAATCATGTATTACTGTATATCTATGTTTATGGTTGCATCTCAGATACATTTATGTTATATTATTGAATATCTTCTATATCTCTGTGCATTTCTTTATTATAGCTCCACTCTCATTTCATGCCAAAAATAATCTGGATCATCCCACCTAGTGTTATTTCCTTGATCTATGCCAAGAAATGCAGGAAGGTCATCTCTCAGATGGGAAATTTTTTGTTCTTCATGATTCGCTCTCTGAATGAGTGAAATATCATAGCCACATCCAAGGTCTCTGTGACCGACCTCTCCACACAACAGAAGCAAGTGGATAAGTTCATGGAAGAATACTTTGATATCTTGCCCTCATCTACCGGGGTACCTATGCACTGTCAGGTCAAGCACCCCATCGATCTGACCCCCAATGCACCGCTTCCCAATGGTCCATTCTACCACCCCTATCTCTTAGAGAATGAGGAGATGAAGCGACAGATCCAAGAACTTCTCAACAAGGGGCACATTTTTCCCATCTCATCACCTTGTGGGAGCCCAATCATGTTGGTATAGAATAAATATGGAACATGGAAACTCTGCATTGATTGTCGGGCCCTTAATAAAATCACAGTCAGAAACGGTACCCGATTCCCTGAATCGAAAACCTCTTTTTTTATCTCATGGGGGCCAAATACTTTAGTAACATATATCTGAAGTCTGGCTATCACCAGATCCCAATAGAACAAACATATGTATGGAAGACCACCTTCAAGTTAAAGGAAGGTCTTTTTGAATGTTTGGTCATGCCCTTTGGTTTGAAAAATTCTCCAGCCACTTTCATGAGGATGATGGATGATATCCTATGACCATTCACCAATAAATTTGTAATGGTGTACCTGGATG
This sequence comes from Picea engelmannii, assembly GCA_009831015.1. NCBI lineage: Eukaryota > Viridiplantae > Streptophyta > Pinopsida > Pinales > Pinaceae > Picea > Picea engelmannii. Next base: position 3,054,272 of record ML778170.1, on the reverse strand, counting down.
AAATTCTCATTTACAACAAGACTTGGGCAGAACACTTGCATCATATTCATCAGGTTCTAGACACCCTACGACAGCACAAGTTATACACCAACTTGGAAAAATGCTTTTTTGGAATGGACAGGGTCCATTACCTGGGCTATATCATTGATCAACATGGCATACATGTGGATCCAACCAAGATCCAAGTCATATGTGACTGGCCATCCCCAACCACACTCACTGAGATTCAAAGCTTCTTGGGCCTTGCAAATTTCTACCACAGGTTCATTTTGGTATTATCCCATATTGTATGGGCCCTCAGCCAAGTAACCAGGGGTGGTGGTAAGGAGAAACTTGTGTGGGGTTGGTCCCAAAAAAAAGAATTCAATGATTTGATGCAGTTCTTGTGCTCAACCCTAGTAATTTCACTACCAGACCTACGACATCCCTTTGAGATAGAGACAAATATTTCAAACTATGGTGTGGGTGTCGTTCTCACTCAGCATGACCACCTCGTGGCCTATTATAGTGAGACACTATCAAATGTTGTCTGTAAGTACCCTACTTACGACAAATAAATGTACTCCATTGTGAAATCGTACCGTCGGTGGAGACATTACATTCTTGGGAAGGAGACAATCATCCACACTGATTATAAGCCACTGCAATTCATGCAGACATAAGGAAAATTGTAGAATGACCACCATCAGAAGTGGAACAGATACTTGCAACAATTCCACTTCAACATCAAGTATAAAACATGAAGCACCAATCGTGTCATTTATTGCCTCAGTAGACCACCAATCATCGTACTCACCGTAGTGCTAGAATCTTGCAGCCATGAGACCTCTGTATGGCCTCAACTCTATGAGAAAGACCCAAAATTCTCCACCACCTACCAAATGTTGGCCACAAATGCAATTGTCGATAATTTCCATCTTTAGGATGGGTTGATGTGCCATCTGGGCCATGTTTTTTTTCCATCAAGTGAGAGAGTGAAGATGACATGGGAATCCCACTATAGTTGGGTGGCAGGACATTTCGGCGTCGAAACGACAATGGAAATGTTGTAGAAACATTTATACTAGAAGAAACTTTGATAGGAGGTTAGGAAGTATATCAGGTCTTGCACTGCCTACACTATTTCCAAACCGACCACTAAGAAACAGGGCATATACACCCCTATTCCTATTCTTTACAGGACATGGGAATCCATTTCAATGGACTACATGTCAGGCCTCCCATCCACCAAGTGAGGAAATGACTGTGTTTTTGTGGTTGTTGATCTCTTTTCTAAGATGGCGATTCTATCCTCCTGCACGAAGAGAATAACAACACAGGCCACTTCCAAGATCTTCTTTGAATGAATCTAGGTACATTTTGGAATCTCACAAACCATTGTCTCAGATTAGGACAATATATTTCTTAGCACATTCTGTTCAAGCCTATGGTCAGTGCTAGACACCAATCTCACCAAATCCATGGCCTCACACCCCTAGAAATATGGACAAATCGAGGTCATAAATCAAATGATCATGCATATTCTAGGCATGTATAATTCAAAGCACCCTTGCACATGGAATGATATTGTTCCCTATGTATAGCATAGCTACAACCGAGCCCTATATATCTCAATCGACCACAACCCCTTTTAGGTGGGGTTAGGATTCCAACCATTGGGTCCCATAGATGTTGCACTACCCCTTGCGGTAACCTTGACCAACTCTTCTCCTACTCAAACTGAATCTAACAAAGCCGCATGGCTCATTTAATGGATCCAAAAAATATGCCAATAGGTTCAAGATATCCTACAGAAGTCCAATGAAAAGTACAAGCAGCGCCATGATCAACACCGGGTGCCACATAAGTTTCAGGTGGGTGACAAAGTTTTGTTGCACTTGCAGAAAGAACGTTGTACATGACCCCATCTGAATATTTTCCCACACCATTATGGGTCATACACCATCACCAAGGATGTGTGTGATAATGATTTTGAGCTCAACATCCCTCCGTTCCTTGGCATGCACCCAATGTTCAACATGGTTCTCCTTTGACCTTATTTCCCACCATTATCGGACACCTCAGAGGTAGCAGAATAATTGAAACCAATAGATCTCAACCTCGATTGCATAAAACATGCATCCAATGATCAGATTGTGGAAAAATAGTACAAGGTCACTCGCAAGCAAGGGATCCAACTTTATCGATTTGTCAAAGCAAGGCAGCTCCTGCACCAAGGAAAGTGGCTCATTTGATGGGGGCACTCAACACAATGGAGATCATTGCTTCCTAAGGGGGGAGGATTGATCTGGATGGATTTTGATGGCCTCCCACCTATTCCAATTATGTCATTTTGACATTTTTCTAGTTTGGCAGTTTTTTCCTAGTTTTTGGGTCCCTGATTTCCGGGGCCATTTTGAGGCCCTAAACAACGCTTTTAGGGCTTGCCATAGTCAAACTGTAGAAAAAGTCACATTCTGATGGAAACATATGTAGTCCTTGGATAGGCCTTTCCAACGGGCTATCGTGCACCTAAAACAGAGATCGTATCCAAAATTTACGACCCCGAGAAGTTGATCTACTAACTTACCCAAACGGGGCCCACATTACTTTTGGCGCTTCATCTCCTAGGGTTAGGTTTTTGGATGTCTATGGTTTTTGACATTCATGTTTATTGTAAAAATGCCTTCAGAGCCTCATTGTAATCATCTTATTATGAATGAGTGCAACTGTCACATCTCTTCTCATAGATAAGCCACCACCATTCTAGCAAGCTTGTTTTCTGTTGCATTTTACAGTTTCATCTTATTTCCTTATTGAATAGAAACCAGTTTTATTGTATATCTATTATTCCGTGTTAAGAATATTTTGATAAAAATCTATATTCATTTCATTCTTCTCATAAAATATGGATCAGGGCACCATGATGAAACCATAAACACATGCCTTAAATAAGAATATGTCTCAAGCCCAAACCATGAATCATTCTTGGGGCCATGGTTCAGTTTCTTTAGCATCCTAGTGGGTATAGCTTCCATGAGTAGATATTGTGTACTAAAAATGGGATTTGAGGTCTAGACATGATTGGGGGAGGACAATGGGCTTAAGCCCTAAATGAACCTTCTATATTTCAAGAACTATGGTTAGGGGAGGAGAAAAATTGAGCCTTAGGCCCTAAACATCATTTCTCAATATCAATATCCATGAACAACACTTAGAAACCACAACAAAAACCCTCTCTAGGGGATCTTTGGCATCAATGTTGGATATGGATTCCATTAGGAGATTGTGCACATCAAGGATGGGTTGTAGGGCCTTAAACATGGTATAGGAAGGAAAAAAATTTCCTCGTGATATTCATGAATTCATCCAAGTGGATATTGGTTGCCACCCACCTATTCCACTAGCTCAAAGAAAAGTTTCACATTTTGGCAGTTTTTTTATAGTTTTTCAGGTCCCGAACTTTCAGGGACGTTATGAGGCCCTAAATGATGTTTTTTTTGTCTCGTCAATGCCTAACATGCAATTGATGGAAGATGCTAGGACAAACTGAATATGTACTCCTTAGTCATACCTATCCAACAGTGTATCGAGCACCTCAAACATAGATTATATGAAAAAATTACACCCTCAGGAAGTTGACGTATAAACAACCCCCATTGGGGCCCACAAATATTTTGGTGTTTCATCTCCTAGGGTTAGGGTTATGTATGTTTAGCATTTTCTCATTTATTTGTTATGTTAAGAAGGACTTTGGAGCCTCATTGTAATCATATTCTTGCAAATGAGTGCAGTTGTCACATCTCTTCTTAGAGATATGCTGTCACCATTCAAGCAAGTTTGTTTTAGTCTGCATTTTTACAGTTTTAGAATATTCTCTTTATTAATAGAATTCAAGTTTTACTGTATCTCTATGTATTTATTTTTCATACATATGTGTTCATTTCGTTCCATTTATAAATCCAAATTAGTGGTATTAGAGCGGTCTGCTCTTTATTTGTTTTTCTATGCATGTCTCCAACGCGATCAGGGTACAAGGAGTTGGGACTCGAGGTAGTTGATCCCTTGCAATACCATCCTCACCAAACCATATGGCCTCCCATGGGGGAATAAAAGAGATACGAAGGAGCATGAGATCCTTTTAAATTGTTTCTTGAGGAATCCCTCACACGAGAAATGAACGAGATGATGGATAATTTTGTACAGTTCCTTCGATGACTACTAACATGCAATGCATCTTCATCAAGTGGTCACTTTGGAGGCACCACCCCCTTCAAGGTACAAGTAATTTTTTATATTGATGTATTTGAAGGTTAGGTAGATGCGGATGTCTTACATAAATGGTTGAATCTTATAGAAGGGTATTTTTGGGTCCATAATTTTTCCGATAAAGAAAATATTACCTTTGTGCTCCTTAAGGTCATCCCCCATGTCGATTATTGGTGGGAGACTTAATCAGAGCACAGATCCATTGAGGAATATGAAATATTTATAGTATCACCCACTTGGGATTATTTCAGGGATGTTGCTAAGGAATGATACTACCATGTTGTAAGATGCGATGACCAGTATACGAGATGGACCACCCTGCGACAAGAAAGGGACCAGACAGTACCTGAGTTCAAAACGATTTTCCATACTTTGTACACCAAGATGGGTATCAAAGACTCTAATCGAATTCTAGTGCTCAAGTACCATGGCAGTATGCATATATACATCCAAAAATAAGAGGATTTTTTGGACATCTTGTCACTAGGCGTGGCTTATCGATATGTTGTGAAAATCGAGCAAAATTTAAACAGAAGAAGTGAGAGTTTGGATATGTGAATTTATCATAGTAGAAGCAAGGCAAAGGTGGATTAAACACACAACACAAAGGACATATAAAGGATGAAACCCCTCAAGAGAACCAGTCCAAGTCACAAACAAAGAAGGGTACTGAGAAGATGAATAAATACATTGGCGAGTGGTGTGAATTCCATAAAATCCCTTGGCATAACATCAATGAGTGTCTCTCGAAGAATTCATTCACGGTTGATATGAAAACCTCACAGTCGAAGGTAGGTTCCGACTTTGAATAAGATCTATACAAGGCCAAGTGAATCATTGATGCGGAACCTAGTGTCATTGTCACTACCAATAAGGTCTATCCAAGTGAACTAGAAGAACTGGAGGAGGGAGAGCACCTTTTTCACTCATAGATATGAGTGAAGGGGATTTTGTTTCATTTCATTGTCTATAGTGGAAGCCAAAAGAACCTAATCTCAACAGAGGTCGTCAATTTGTTGGACCTATAGATGACACCACACCCACAACCCTACACCTTTAGGTGGCTCCACCAAGGGAGAGATCTTTGAGTCATCCAACAGTGTCTCCTGCCCCATGGAATCAGGCCATTCAAGGATGAGGTATTGTGTGATATTTACCCCCCTTGAAGTTTGTGATGTTATTTTAGGCCAACCATACTTGTGGAAATGCCATGTTGTATATGATTCTAGACCTCATAGTGTTATTATTACTTTGCATAGATAATTGTACATGATACCTGATCTGCATTTTACAAGTAGAACGAAATGACTACAAATTATTAACAGATGCTTCACACAGAATAACAGAGATACAGTAAAACTGGTTTTCTATTCAATAAGGAAATAAGCTAAAACTGTAAAATGTAGCGAAAAACAAGCTTGCTAGAATGGGGGCGGCTTATCTCTGAGGAGAGATGTGACAGATGCACTCATTCGCAAGAAGATCATTACAATGAGGCTCTGAAGGCCTTTTTACAATAAACAAGAGTTTCAAAAACCCTACACATCCAAAAACCTAACCCTAGGAGATGAAGCACCAAAAGTCATGTGGGCCCCGTTTGGGTAAGTCAGTACATCAGCTTCCCAGGGTTGTAACTTTTGCATATGATCTTCATTTTAGGCATACAATATCCCGTTGGAAATATCTATACGGGGACTACAACATTTGCTGAAAATTTCATGATGAAATTTTTTGACTGCAACATACCCAAAAAAACGTCGTTTAGGGCCTCAAAACGGCTTCGGAAGTTCAGGACCTGAAAAACTACTAAAAATAGTAAATTACGAAAATTGCCAAAAAGATGTTTTGAGCCAGATGGAAAAGGTGGGTGGCCATCGATATCCACCTGGATCAATACCATAGGTAGCTCTGCCTACCACCATTTCTTTGATTTCTACTAATAAATGTAGGAAGGTCATTTCCCAGATGGGGAAATTTTTCTTCTTCATGATTTTCTCTCAAGGTGAACAAAAGGTTTCTGCCACATCCATGGATTCTACATAGGGCAGAAACTGGTGGAAAAATTCATGGAAGAATATAAAGACATATTCTCCTCACCCACGGGAGTACCACTGCACTGTCAGGTCAAGCATTCATTTGATCTAACCCCCAGTGCATTGCTACCCAATGGGCATGTATATCATCGCTATGATCTGATGGAGAATGAGGAAATCAAGTGTCATATCCAAGAGTTTCTTCAAAATGGACACATCTAAACCATATCCTCACCCTGTTAAATCCCTATTGTACTTGTGTATAAGAAAGATGGGATTCAACGACTATGTATTGAATACAAGGCCCTAAATAAAATCACAATCAGAAATTAGTACCCAATTCCCTGAATTGATAACCTTCTTGACCATATCAAGGGGGCCAAGTACTTCATTAAGATTAATATGAATTCTAGTTACCATCAAGTCCCAATAGAACAAATTGATATATGGAAAAATTCTAGTCCAAAGAAGGTCTTTTCGAATGGTAAATCATGCCCTTTGGTTTAACCAATTCTCTAGAAACTTTCATGAGGTCAATGGAAAATATTTTGGGGCCTATTATCACTCTGTAATTTTCCCAAGGCTATGGAGGAAAAAATAGAGGTAACATAAAAACCACTTCAAGTATTGGATCTATCCCTCCAAGACTCAGAGAGGGATCTCTCATTTTTATATAGATTTTTTTGAATAGATATTGGGCTAGCTAATGGGTTCAGAGTTTGGATTTTGAATTGGTAGGGGCAGAGAAAAGGAACCATGGGAAATGGAGTCACAATCTGAAGTTCAATAAAAAAAAAGTTCTAAATATAACCTTACAGGGCAAGGTAGGCACTCTTGTTGGATTCTTTGAGTCTGATTTTGGATTTGGAGGAGAAGATGAGAGGACCAGGAAACAACAGGGAAATAAAGAATCCTGAAATTAACCATTGAGCAGAAAACATTGACAATTATGTCAAAGCCAGAAACAGAGTGTATGTTTCAACAAATTATGTTATTTGAACATATTCGAATAATTCAGAGTACAAATAACTTAAGAAAAACAATGGAAACAAATTACAGTGAATAAGAAAAGAATCACCACCAAGATTGACACATGAATCTTGTAACTGTTGTGACTGTATTATTGGATTGATGAAAAATAGAATGATCTGTGAGATATAATACAAATCAAATCATGGTTCCCTGAATCCCTCCCTTACATTTGAATCATTACAATATATAAAAAATACTCTCCCCAGGCTCATGAGGTCGAATTCAACCACCTCGTCCAAAAATAGCAACAAATCCCCAAAAATCTGGAACTAAACATTTGGTTGAATCTGCTGGAAATAGGGGTATGCTCAGACATTTTTTTCTCCTCAGAAGTGATAGATGTGCACAATATGGAGGATATTATTGTATATGATCATGTTCTGGACAAAAGCCTCCTTTGGTTTTTCCAAATTCGTCTCCAGCTCACTGAAACAGCTCCCACAAAATCATGATTGAAACAGGAAAAACTGGAAACTGGAAAAATGAGGCTGAAATATGGCTTTGATTATCCCAAATGGTGGCATCTGTGAAAAACCTGAGAGAGTTTTTTTTTATTCATCCCATTATGGAGAAAAACCTCTTTTGATTTTTCAAAATTCGATTTCGTTTGCTTGGAATCCTTCCCGGAAAAAGACTGGTTGAAACTGGAAAAATGGTGGTTTTGAGTAATTGAGGGAGGGTGGTTTTGGAGATGGTAAGTGGTATGTCGGACCCCCCTGAGGTGGAAAGTGGTATTGGGAGGGGGGGGGTACGATTTCACTAGGAGGTGACAAGTTTCCCTCCCAATAGCACTTATCCGACCCCCTTGCGATCATGTGACGTGAGGGAGGGGGGTCCGATATGTACGGGGACTGCATGAGTGTTTTAATTTAATTGATTTTTAATTTTTTGTTTGTTGTTAATTATTATATGTTTTTAATGTTTTATTTTTTATTTTTATTTTTTTAACTCTTGTGTTTACGTTTTATTATGTGTCGTTTATTGTTTTATTTAATGTATGTTTTTATTAATGTTTTACTTATTTTAATTTATTTGTGTTTTGTTTTTATTTATTTGTTTACGTGTTTGTTTTAATATTTGTTTTATTACTTTGTTTTATTTTAATTTTATTTAATGTTTTATTTTTAATCTTTAATTAGTATTTTGATTAATAAAATACTAACTTAAGTACTAACTAACTAACTTAATTATTAATTAATTGATTGATTGATTGATTGATTGATTATTAACTAGTCTAACATATTTTGATTAAACTAACTATACTAAATTTTGTTTCTAACATTATTAACCTATTGATTTTTCTTTTAGTATAAGTTTGTTTATTCATGCAGAGATGAGTGGAAAGTGAGATATAGCCAATAGGACAAATGGACAAGGGAGTGAGGGCGTAGAGGTGGATGAAGGATAGAGCAAGGTGATGAAGGATCGTGCAAAATGGATGGAGGAGAAAATGGAATCAACTGAGCTAGATGTCTTCATCAATGGAGAAACGCCAAATCAGAAGTCGAAGAATTTAGTTACCTATGATTATAGGTCCCCAATAGGGCCCTTCACCAATTATGTTTTGGTGGTATATCTAGATGACATCCTCATATTCAGCAAGACTTGGGCAGAACACTTGTAGCATATTCAATAGTTCCTTCACACTCTGTGGAAGCAAAAGTTGTATGATAACTTGGAAAAATGATCCTTTGGCATGAACATGGTCACATATCTAGGCTAAATTGTTGACGAGCATGGTGTGCATGTGGATTCATCCAAGATCCAGGTCATTCATGATTGGACAGCCCCGACCACACTAAGAGAGCTTCAGAGTTTTTTAGGACTTGCCAACTTATATCGCAGGTTCATGTTGGGATTGTCCCATATTACATGGGCCCTCAACTAGGTGACCAAGGGTGGGGTAAAGGAAGATTTAATGTGGGGGAAGTCACAAAAGAAAGAATTTGATTATCTAAAACATTGTTTGTTATTAACTCCAACACTCTCCTTACCCAATATGTAGAAACCTTTCGATATTGATATCGATGCCTTAGACTATGTTGTGGGCGCAGTTCTCACTCAACACGGTCATCCAGTGGCATATCATAGTGAGACACTAATTGTTAAGAACCAAACATCAATATAGCATAGAAAATCCTCAGGAAAAGTACTCAATGCCTTGAAAAAGAGATAATTTCAGATAATAAGCCTCTTCGAGGGGGCAACCTCCTTTTACCCCACTTAAATGTTCAAGTACAAGATGATTCAAAATGAAAATGTATCCTTGGTATATATAGGA
>ML778170.1:2949196-2990595 GCA_009831015.1 Picea engelmannii | reverse complement strand
AGCCAATGATCACATGGGTAAGGATAAGGGATGGTAGGGTCTACATTAGGCCCCATAGGAATTCATGGATTCTGTTCCTCGGTGAAAAGAAGGGAAAAGCCAAAAAATATTAGTTCACGTAGTGGGTGTGTTACAAACTGGTATCAAAGCATGGTTACAACACTTGGACTGCTTGGGCTCATGAAAGGATTGCGCAAAAACTCCATTCGGAGTAATGTTAAAAGGAGTAACTCTTTATCTTGACCCCCTCAATTAAAAAGTCAAAGTTAAGAATGAAAACTCCTATTGTGTGTGTGCATGTGAAAAATATGAATTATGTACTGGTCGTAAATGAATATAAATATTGACTAACAACCAGCATTTTTATTTTGCACACAAGTGGAAGATCAACTGTGGGAAATTATAGATGTATAGAATGGTGACTCACCATGAAGTGGGGGAGGGATCCCACAATAGAGACGAAGAGTCTGATGAAAGGAGGGAAGTAGGGACCCCTCCATATCTAGCTGAGACTGTGAGGAGCCTCATGGTCGAATTGAAGAGCTGCAAGGGAGGATGATAAAAGAGCAAGAGAAGCAAATGGAAATTAATGTAGTTTTACTATAGAGCATATCTGACATACAAAGACAATTGCAACATGAACCTGAGATACAGAAACGTGGTCATGTCAGTGGCCACACTGAGAGGAGCACCTCGAGAAAGGTACACCCCAGAGATAAGGGAAAAGCGTTGGATGATTCCTTTGGAAAGAAAGCTGGTGGCTCAGAGGGATCTTCTACTAGCAGAACTAGCTCTCATTCCCGAAGAAAACAAAGGAAGCAAAACTTTCCAAGAATCATAATCTTGAAGAGTTCAAGAAGGCCAAACCACCCTCCTTCGATGTTGAAATAAATAAAGGAGAGGAAGTGGAGGCCTGGCTGCTTGGAATAAAGAAGTATTTCAGAGTCCATGACTTCTCAGAAAACTTGAAGGCCCGAGTAGCCACATTTAACTCTAATGGAAAGGCTTCCATTTAGTGGGAAGACCTTAAGAATGTAAACGGGATTTACGAAGAAGACCTGTCTTGGGAATGGTTTGAGAAATACTTCAGGAAGAAATATCTATCGGAAAAATGCTTCGACGAAAAGGCTAAAGAATTCTATGAACTCAAGCTAGGGCAACTCACCATAGAGGAATATGTCAACAGATTCCTAGAGTTGCTAAGGTATGTACCCTACATAAAAGCAAAAAAGGCAAAGGTGCAACGATTCATCAGTGGAGTACCTAAGGACTATCAGAACAAGATTGAATTTGATGAACCAAAGACCCTAGAATATACTATCTGAAAGGCAAGATATTGTTATGAATATCTTGGGCCTCGGATAGGACCTCGCAAAGGCTGGAAGCAGAAGAATAGTTTTGGATTCCAGAAAAAGGGGTTTAAATCCCCAAGATTTAAGGACTATAAAAAGAACTCAAGGATGAGCTTCCTAGCGCAAAGTGTACACCAGCAGAACTTTTCCTCCTTGAGTTGAAATAAACTTTCTGGATCTTCCCTAGTAAAGACTGATAACCCAAAGAGAGAACCTTTGAAATGTTGGGGTTATGGAGAAGAACATCTACTGAGGGACTGCCCACACCGACAACAGAACATCCGAAGAATTTACAATGTTCAAGAAGCTAACACCGTCAATAACGTGGCCATGAGTGTACTGCAAATTTATGCAGCCTTGGATAATAACCAAGCTGACCACCAAGCTTCAGTGGTGGAAATCGAAGGTATGATCACCAACCATCTAGTGTCTATTCTGATTGACCCTAGTTCAAATTTGATTTATATAGCCCCTAAGGTTGTGGATAAATGTAAACTACAGCCACATAAAAATGCCAAGTCATGGTTGGTACAGCTATCCATCGACACCGAAAGAAGGGTAGCAGAGGTCATACCAGCCTGCCAATTCATTATGGGCGAATTCCCCACCCAAGAAACCCTTAACATATTACCCCTGGGATCGTATGATCTGTTGATTGGTATGGACTGGATAGCCACCCATAAAGCCAAACTGGATGGTTACCATAAAACCTTGGAATGTGTAAGTGAAGAAGGAAGAAAAATAACCCTTCAAGGAATCCAAAAACCTGTCTCGGTGAGACAAATATCAGCTCTTCAAATGAGAAAGTATTGCAGAAAAGGTTGTCCACTATATGTAATACAGATGTTGAAAACAATTGAAGGTGACAAACCAAGCCTCGAAGACCACCCCACACTGAGAGAATACAGAGATGTATTTCCGGAAGAGGTATCGGGTTTACTTTCGAGAAGGGACATCAACTTCTCAATAGAACTTGCACCAGGAGCGGTGCTAGTGTCTAGGACACCCTACAGAATGAGCACACCTGAGCTAGTTGAACTTAAATTACAACTGAAAGAAATGATGGATAGAGTCTATATCTGGCCTAGTGTATCTCCATGGGGAGCACTAGTACTCCTGTTTTTGAAAAAGAAATATGGTACCCTCCAACTGTGTATAGATTATAGACAACTCAATAAGGTAACCATAAAGAAAAAGTACCCCTTACCCAGGATCGATGACTTGTTCGGTCAATTGGGAGGTGCCTCTTTCTTCTCAAAGATTGACTTGAGATCTAGATACCATCAAGTCTCAATCAAGGGCAAAGACATCCATAAAACTGCAATTAGGATGCGATATGGTCATTATGAGTTTGTGGTAGTACCATTCAGATTGACCAATGCCCCTACCACTTTTATGTGTTGGATGAACAATGTGCTCAGCAAATTCCTAGACAAATTTGTGTTGGTTTTTATTGACGACATATTAATTTACTCCAAGAATAGAGAGGAACATGAGGAACACCTTAGGCTTGTGCTTCAAGTGCTAAGAGAACATCAGCTCTATGCCAAATTTAGCAAGTGTGACTTTTTCCAGAAGCAAATACATTACTTGGGCCATGTCCTATCTGAAGAAGGGGTAGTAGTAGACCCTGATAAGATCAGGTCTATCATGGAATGGCCTACCCCGAAGGACGTTTCGAATATCATATCCTTTATGGGCTTGGAAGGATACTATAGGAGATTTATAAAAGGATTCTCCAAGATTGGGAGTCCAATCACTACCCTCCAGAAGAAGGGGACAAAATTCACGTGGACACAAAAATGTGAAGAAAGATTTCAAACCCTGAAACATCTACTAACCCATGCACCCATGTTGAAGATCACCGACCCCGAAGCTAATTTCCTTGTATGCACAAATTCTTGTAAGGAAGAGCTCAGAGGAGTCCTTATGCAAGGAGGAAGTGTGATCTGATATGAATCCCGAAAATTGAATGAACACGAAGTCAACTATGTGACCCATGATCTAGAGTTGTCTGCCATAGTGCACGCCTTGAAAATGTGGAGGCATTACCTCCTGGGAGGAAAATTTGTACTTATGACAGACCACTGTGGATTGCGATATCTGTTTGACCAACCAAAGTTCAATGCCAAAAAAGCTAGGTGGATGGCCCTCCTCAGCGAGCTTGATTTTGAAATCAAACATATTAAGGGAAAGGAAAATAGGGTGGTAGATGCCCTTAGCAGAGCATGAAAACAATTCACCTGGCAGCGGTAAGCACTTGTGAGACGGATGTCAAGGAAAGATTCAGAAATGCATAAGAGACAGACACATTCTTCTAGACCGTGACCTTGTACCTGCAGTAAGAACCCACAGGGATAAAATATGGAGGCTACCAGTTGATGGAAGGAGGTCTGCTCACTTATAGAAACAGATTGTATATCCTAGATTGTGACAACTTGAAGAGGTTCATAATCGATGAACTGCACAAAAGACCCTACACTGGTCGTCCAGGATACCAGAAGATGATCACGGCCACCAGGAAACAATTCTATTGGCCTGGATTGAAGAAAGACATAGCTGAGTACTTAGCCAAATGTATAGAATGCCAACAGGTAAAAGTAGAACACTAACACCCAACAGGATTATTACAAGCTCTACCAATTCCAGAATGGAAATGGGAAACCATCTCCATGGATTTCATCACTTAATTACCAACCTCGACCAAACAGAATGACGCCATCATGGTAGTGGTGGATAAATTGAGCAAGTCCGCTCATTTTATCCCCGTCAAGTCAAATTGTAAGGCAATAGACATCACTAATGTATTCATGAAGGAGATATTTAGACTCCATGGTATACCGAAAGAGATCGTGTCTGACAGAGATACAAAATTTACTTCCAACTTTTGTAAATCACTGATGGCTGGTTTGGAGACCAAGTTACTATTTAGCATAGCCTATCACCCTCAAACCGATGGACATATGGAAAGGGTGAATAAAATATTAGAATACATGCTCAGGATGCATGTAATGCATCAACCCAAAAAGTGAGAAGACTACCTGCCACTAGTGGAATTCACCTACAACAACGGCTACCAAGAATCCTTGAAGATGAGCCCTTTCGAAGTCCTCTACGGTAGGTCGTGCAATACTCTTGTCATTTGGAGTAATCTCGTAAACAGAGTTACTATTGGACCTGACATGTTGAAAGAAATGGAACAAAAAGTGTTTCATATAAAACAAAATCTAAAGGTCGCTCAGAACCGACAGAAAAGTTATGCCGACCAAACGAGAACTCCAAGAGAGTTCAAGGCGGGAGACCACGTATACCTTAGGGTTAGTCCCAGGAAGAGTTCCTTGAAGATGGGAGCATGTTCCAAGTTGACACCTTGATATTGTGGACCCTTTGAAGTTCTAGATAGAGTGGGACCTGTAGCCTATAGGCTAGCACTTCCTCCCACGGTAAAATCACATAATGTTTTCCATGTTTCATTATTGAAGAAATATGTACATGATTCTAATCATATAATTGAATCGTCTATGATCCAGGTGGAACCAGAGGGAGAAATACTACCAGAACCTCAATGCATACTAGAAAAAAAGGAAACCTCGCTCAGGAACTGAACCATTGCATAGGTCAAGGTGCAGTGGAAACATTTTGGCCCAGATGAGGCTACCTGGGAAATGGAAGATGCCATGAAACAAACATATCCAATTTTGTTTACTTCTATACTTACACATTCTATTGATAGATAGAACATAAAAGACAATGTTCCTTTAAGGAGGAGGGAATTGTAACACCTTGTTTCCCCCAGTCTGTAAAAATAACTATATTGGCCAAGAATTATGGCAAACTCCAAGATGTGAATGTGTGACTTGACGGACCCTGTATAAAGGGTCGAAGAATGTAAATAATGTGTATATATATATGTTGCATGACTGTTGAGAGGGGAATTTGCTGAAAAAGAGACCACGATGGCTAATGAAAGGTGGTGGAAGGCACCTGGAATGGTGGCATTAACTTCCACCGAACCAATACCATGTTGGCCTTTACTGGCTCAAATACCAAAGCTGCTCTCTGGCCCTGGAATGAATTACTCACCAGGATGGTAGGTGGGGAGGCTCCTCATGAGTTAATGAGGGGATGGGGGTGAACCACCCAACCGTAGAAGCCCTCATACCTGACCACCGGGGGGGAATTCGTGCCACACGCAACCTTGCAGTACAAAGCAAGAAAGGAAGTGTGGGGAGAGGGCATGCGAAAAAGGGGAATCACATAAGGAGAACCGGAGGAACTCTGGGAAAATACAGTGAGTCTTGAGAAGAGGAGAAGGAGAGTAACCTTCGTCCTCGACTTCCGACGAGCGGGAAGTAGGAGACTGAGTCTCAAAGCCTCATGGTCTAGCTCGGGGGTAGCTAGTGGTAAATCCATTAGAATTCACTGAGCCTATATTTGGGTGGAAATGAGCACCCCTCTCACCAGTCGTGCCATACCTAGTGTTCTTTCTGATAAGTGTTTACATTTCACATCTTGGAATTAAATATAACGGATGCATGTTCATATTTGTACACTTATAAATGATTGATTTCTGTATAGAAGTGTTTGCCTGGTGTTTCGATCAGCAACAATGAATGTGTTCTTATTATTATATGACTATAATCACTTTACGTATACAATATATAAGTTCATATTCAAGCTTGTCCCTTGGATATTTGTCCCATGTACACGGCCCATGATATGCCCTGGTTTGTTTTCTCGAAGGCACCTCCTTGTGGGAAGCTCCATCATATTCCAGAGCCGGAGTGAGTTTCTGGAAGGGACTACTATTTTTAAGTAAGTTTAATCTTACCTCACCCCTGTCATAGAGTTCATAGCTCGATAATATAAGAAGACCCTTCATTCAGTTCACCCAGCCTGGTGATAATTACCCAAGAATCCGTTGAAGGATTTTATGGTCTAAGTCTATAAACCTTGCCCCAGAAAGAATGGTTCCCTCAGTTTTGGTGTTTCGGAGTTTCGGCAACCAGGAAAACCAAGGATAAGTTTCCTTGTACTCGCCAGATGTGAAATCCCGATATGTGGAACCCCGAAATATTCTAGCGTGGATAAGTTTTGGTGTTTCGGAGTTTCGCCAAGTGGGAAACCCAAGGATAAGTTTCCTTGTACTCGCCAGATGCGAAATTATGACTTGCGAAACCTCGAAATGGTATAGCGTGGTTAGAGTTCATTGTTTCATCATTTCGGCACCTGGGATACCCAAGGATAAGTTTCCTTATCTTCGCATGTCGCGAAATCCCGACTTGTGAAACCCCGAAATGGTATAGCCTGGTTAGAGTTTGGTGTTTCGGCATTTCAGCACTCGGGATACCCAAGGGAAAGTTTCTTTGTATTCGCATGTCGTGAATTCCCGACTTGCAAAAACCCAAAATGAACGTAGCGTTAAATACATATATATCGATGTTTCAGAGTTTCGGCCTTCAGGAAACCCAGATGTGAGACCTCTTGTCATCGCACATCGCAAAATCCCAACTTGCAAAACCCCAAAATGAGCTTAGCATATATATATGAACTTCGTAGTTTCAGCTCTCAGGAAACCTTGATGCAAGACCTCTTGTCATCGCACATCGTGAAATCCTGACTTGCGAAACCCCAAAGTGAGTTTAGAGGATATATGGTTCGGAGTTTTAGCTCCCGGAAAACCTAAGTGCGAGACCTCCTATCTGCACATATCTCAAAATCCTGACTTGTGAGACCTCAAAACAATAATAGTGTGGATGATATATGGTATTTCGGCACCTGGGATATCTAAGGGAAAGTCTCTTGTACTCGCCAGTCCCGAAATCCCAACTTGCAAAACCCCGAAATGACATAGTGTGTCTAGATTTTGGATGTTTTGGTGTTTCGACACCGAGGAAACCCAAGGGTCAGTTCCCTTGTACTTTCCAGTTGCGAAGTCCCAAATTACTAAACCTCGAAATGAGCTTAGCGATGAATAGGAGCTTAGGAGTCTTGGCTCCTGGACCAAATGTTTTGAAATGAAAGGGATAGCTAGTGAGCTAGGAGAAATGAAGATCCCTTTGAAACCAGATTCTAAAATAGTAAGACAGAGACCCTATAGACTGAATCTGAAATATAAAGAGAAGATGAAGGAATAGATAGACCGAATGTTAGAAGTAGGAATCATTGAACTAGTAGTAGAATCAGAATGGATAAGTCCAATGGTAGTACAAGATAAGAAAATGGGGGGAATCAGAATTTGTGTAGACCTAAGAAAGACAAATTATGTGTGTTTGCATGATCCATTTTCGACACCTTTCACAGATGAATTGCTAGAGAATGTAGGGGGGAATGAGGCCTACTCTTTCATAGATGGATTATCAATATATCACCAGACAAAGATTGTGTTGAAAGACAGACATAAGACTACCTTTTTGACAGAGTGGGGAGCTACCAGTACACAGTGATGCATTTTGGGCTGAAGAATGCACCTGCAACCTTTTCGAGAGTAGTTGTCATAGCCTTTAAGGAATTTATTAATAAGTTACTTGAATTTTATTTAGATGATTAGGTTATGTTTATTCTATTGAAGTATCACATAAAAGTACTAAGATTAATGTTGGATAGGTGTAGACAATGTTAGATTTCATTTAATTTGAAGAAATTTATTGTTTGTGTGCCTTTTGGAATTTTTTTGGGCCATGTGGAATGGAAGCAAGGCTTACTAGTGGATCCTACCAAGATTGCAATGATTGTGGACTTACCACCACCTACATCAATAAGATAGTTGAGAGCCACCTAGGGCCATACAGGGTACTAAAAAAATTCCATTAAGGGATATGCGCAAATTACAACACCTATGAAGAAGATATTAAAGAAAGAAGCTAAATTCCAATGGAACGAGGACTTCCAGAAAGGTTTGGATACATTGAAGAAAAATCTAGTGACTGGACCAATTTTGATATTCCCATATTGGAATAAGGAATTTCATATGCTTTGTCCATAGCGTTGGGAACAATATTATCTCAGCCACGAGAAGGAGAGTTAGACCATCCAATTACATTTGTAAGAAGGAATTTTTCAACATCAGAAAAGAGTTACACTACGACATAATGAGAGGGTTTGGCAATGGTGTATGCGTT
The DNA here is from genome assembly GCA_009831015.1 of Picea engelmannii. Lineage (NCBI taxonomy): Eukaryota > Viridiplantae > Streptophyta > Pinopsida > Pinales > Pinaceae > Picea > Picea engelmannii. Next base: position 2,982,122 of record ML778170.1, on the reverse strand, counting down.
GCAAAAGTTTAGAAACTATTTACTAGCTTCTCATTTCAAGCTGTATACAAACCATTATGCACTAAGATACTTAGTGAACAAGCCAATATTGGGGGGGAGAATTTGAAAATGGTTAATTTTGTTCCAAGAATATGACTTTGAAGTCATTGTTAATCCAGGAAAATTGAATGTTGGACTAGATCACTTATCACGCATTTTATCAAGAGATGATGCAGGGAATCTAGATGATATTCTACCAGATGTGCATTTATTTGCAGTTCAAATTGTGGATGACTACTTCGAAGACATTGTGCAATTCTTAAGTACATGAATGGCTCCCTCGGACATGATATTTTCACAAAAGAAACAGTTACTGGTTAAGGCAACAAACTATCAGCTAATTGCAGGAAACTTATAAAAGTTAGATGCATGTGGGATATTAAGACGATTTGTGTTAGAGAATTAAATTACAATGATACTATCAGAAGCACGTTAAGGTATTACAGGAGGACACTATGCAGATAAAGAGATAACGCATAATATTTTTTGCATAGGGCTCTGGTGGCCAACACTGAAAGGCATGTGATGTTTATCAAAGGGTTGGAAATCCATCCAGAAGGGATGATATACCCTTGCATCCACAGGTTACACTACATGATTTTGATAAATGGGAAATATATTCCATTGGACCGATCAATCCACCATCCATGAGATCAGGGGTTGGGTATATAATCACTACAACAGAGTATTTGACCAGATGGGAAGAAGCAACTTCGATCACAGATTGTACTACGGAGACTGCTACATGATTTATTTTTGATAATTTAGTGACAAGATTTGGACTTCCATGCATTTAACTAAGTGATCAAGGGACACACTTCATGAATAAGACAATTGTAGTGTTGAATAAGGAGTTTCAAATTCACCATCAGATGATCACATCGTATCACCCTTAGGAAAATGGGACAGTATAATCCTTCAATAAAATTTTAGAGAACTCTATAACAAAGATATAAAACGTAGGAAGGGATGATTGGGACTTAAGGATCCCCATAGTATTATGGGCATATTGGACTACAAGTAAAAATTTGACAAGACATACACCTTTTAGGTTGGTATATGGGAGAGAAGCAGTAATGCCAATGGAATTTATTGTACCAAGCTTGTACATTGCAAGGATTACTAATGTTTATTATTCTAGCATTATAGAGGAAATATTGTCACATCTATTTCATCTCTAGGAAGACCAATTTGCCACAAGATTCCATCAGTAATTCCATAGGGAAAGAGAAAAGGATGGCATGATAGGCATATTAAACAGAAAAAACTTCAAGTGGGAGCCTTAGTGTTTTTATATAAAACAAAGTGCATGCATCACCTAGGTAAGTTTAGGATGTGTTAGCACTTTGTAAACTTCGTTCGGTTGAGGAAAAAAAAGACAAAGGAAACCTACAAACCAAATTTGAGGCCAGAAACTAGCCTTTCTAACCCAGAGAGGGCTCTCTCTGAGACTTTGTCTATGTACAGGGTATGGCTTTAAATTGTCGGCTATATTTAAAAATTTTAAACAATATTTCTGGTTCTATTGGTGAAAGAAAGCAAGACCTTGGGATGTGGAGTCAATTTAAGAAAACGATAGAAACAAATGACTTAGTGACTGAACTTGAGAGGATAAAGGCTAAGTAAGAAACAATCTTTCAGTTAAAAATCATTGTGTGTGGTAAGAGAAAAACACATGAAGCAACTCGGAGCACTGCTGGGGATGAATTCAGAGTTCTCTTAGAAGAAACGCAGTCATCTAAATGGCATGAATCTAGAGCACCATGCGGTGAATTGTAGATTCAAAATCACGTTCAGATTTAGACAATATATATATATATATATATATATATGAATATAAATAAAACAGGAAATCACATATGCAATAAGAGAGTACAATACATCAAACTTCTACCATTAGAATCTTTTCGTCAAAGATTCATGACCTTTGCATTAACTTTCAATCGAGTTCGAAAGCTACATTCAATAGTCAATGTCTACATTGTTTTTTCAACCAACCTCCTTTCCATAAAAATGACCCCCTTATATAGAAAAATAATGCCACATTTGGTTTTTAGGGTCAAAATACCACCTCCTAGAATCATGGATCCAGTGTCTTTGAAAGAGAACAATAACTTCAATGGATTTACTAAAAATAGAAAACTCGACTTTGTCAAATCATAATCGTAACCAAACTATTCTTTACAATAATTGATCATGATCAGAATTAGACCATATGGTTGTGATAATTCATCATGTTCACTTCTGAACACTCTATCACCCCTTCACAACAAGTTTTCTATGCAACAATAACCTACAACAAAAAATGTAGCGGATTGCGTAGAAAAATCGAAAAATAGGCTTTAAAGATGACATCATATCTCACGAATAAAAAATTATTTTTCAAAACTGAGAGAGGTTTTTGTAGGTAAGATCTTTTTAAAGAAAAAACTCTCTTGGTTTCATGCAATTCATCTCTAACTGGCCAGAATACATGTCTCAAAAACATTTCTCAAACATGAAGTCATGAAAGATGAAAAATATGGCTCAAATATTCGTTCGAATCTCCCAATCCGTGACACCTTTTGAAAATATGAGAGAGGTTTTTATTACATGTTTTTTCCTCAACAAAAAATCTCAGGGATTTTCAAAATTCCTCTCTAGTTGGTCAGAAACGGATCTTGAAGTTTACCACTAAAACAGTCATTTATGCAGCACGCCATGTATATTGTGCGTGGAAAAATCCTCTGCATGACGACATCCTTTGCACGATGGCATATTATGCATAACAACATCCTCTGCATGACAACATCCTCTGCGTGACAACATCCTCTGCATGACAACATATTATATGCGACAACATCCTTTACGCAACAACATCCTCTGCACGACAACATATTCTGCGCGACGACATCCTATGTGTTATGTCTTATGCATGACAAAATCTTATACACGATGAAATCCTCTGCATGAAGGCATCTTATGTGAAACAACATCCTCTGTGCAACATGCAACAAAGGAAATCAACAAAATCCTTTGCGCAACGAACTTGCACAACAAGTATGCTTTTGAAGTTTGCAACGATACCGATGACATGGGGTGTCATGATTGTTACTTTTCTAACCTTATGAAAGGTGATGATGAACCATAATACCTTTTGACATGATATTCACCCTAACTTATGACTCATCTAGGCATTCCTTGATTTTCCCAAGACCATGTCATGACTTTGAAAACTTTGGACAAACCTCTAACTATAGCTATGAAAATCGTGGTGCTAACAGGATGCATTGGCTAGGTCCTTATGTGATTAAGTATGTGACATAAGAAATTGTTGTGCAACTATAAATGTTGAATGGTGAAGTCTTGGGGGGATTGGTGAATGGAATTTGGTTGAAAATCTATAGGGATGGTCGATCATCCATGCACTAGTCTGACATGCGCAAACATATATGTACCACAATAGTGTATGATAGTAAGAAAAAAAAAAGTGGAAAAATAAAAATAAAAACAAAGAAAAGTGGAAAAATTATGTTACAACAAGATTAAGCACGCGAAAGAAGTGGGTGTTGCACAAAGAGAAAAATTGCATAGAGAAAGTGAATTGCATGCGAAAGCAAACACAATGTAGTGTAAAAATGGTTAAGTCAAAAAAATTACATGGAAGATAGGCAAAGATCGTTAAAAGAATTAAAGAGCGGAAATGATGGAGAAAAAGCAGTAATGACACCACATCATGGAAATGCATTTCCATAAATGGAAAAATTCGATGGATTTCATGACATCCTGGTAGATCAAAGAAAAAATCTATCGAAGGATTGAAAATTAATGAAACTTTAAAGAAGGTATTGGATGTACAGTACTAAGGGATTAGATGGTTAATTTAGGCGGGAAGGATAATGGACAACTTTCAAGGGAGTACAAAAGTTATTGAAGGGTAGAGAGGCAACGTTATTGTTATTTAAAGTTTACAGTGAATAGAGAGATTCTAGAGTAGTGTTGTAGAGGTCTAAGTAAAGTCACAGAGCCGAAGGAATTGTGAAGTGAACATTATTGCAAAGATGGCACTACCAAAGGAAACAACTTTGAAATAGAAGAGTGCATGAACTAGAGGAGAAAAAATAGTGTTAGTGTTTCATGGAGACCTGCACAGGAGATCTAGCTAAAGCATACACAAACAAAGATTATCAAGAAAAGGAAGAGAGATACACAATGAAGAATGAGAATCAATGTATATTATGATCTAATCAATGAGTGAGTTATCTTCACTCATATAGGAAATGACATCCTATAATTAGGAATGCATGCATAATAGTGATGGTCTAAGATTAGAAAGTCTAAAATAGAACTAGTCAGTTAACTCCCATTAAACTAGTGTGCCAAAAATATAAATTTCTCCAACACCCCCCCTGAACATCACTATGGAGTAAAAAATGACTCTCGGCTACTAGGCCATTTTAGGTACTCATGTACAATGTAACTAATGAACACTGAATAAAAGTGAGGAAAGAGGGAAAACCATGTGGGAACAAACCCCTCCCTCAAAAGATAATGTATCAAAAGAAGAAAAAGAAAGTTTCTAGGAAACTGTCTTCTTCATTGCAAGACGATCTCACAAAGTTTGAAACTTATGATCATTGGAAGTCTTCGTGAAGATGTAGAAATATTTATGGATCTGATGAAGTCCTTTGACAACCTGTCTAGCCTTGTACCTCTTGATTCTGTGGACCCATATGCACCTGAAAATATTCCTTTCTGGTGGATGTGGAACCATATGTGAAGTTTGATTCTTTAGGAGTGAGTCATAATCCTTCTGCATGACTTCTTTCCATAATGGATTTCCCGCAACCCTGTTGTAGTTCTGTGGATCAATAGATTGAACCATATAGAAATGCATGGGCATCACAGGTTCTGAAGATGAAAGTACCTGAGAAGGCTCCTCATGTTGAGATTGAGTCATCCTCAAATCCAATGGATTCCCTGCAAGGTTTCCTGCTACCTGAAGTGTGGTTTGTGCCTTCTTGGGCATCTGCTGAATCTTCGGCGTTGGCTTCTTATCTGGATGTACTACATGCTTATTTTCATGTACATAATCTAAGTGTATGGAATCATCTCTGATGTATGAAACTAATCGAAGCACAAGAGTATATGCATGTTGCACTGGAGGTGCATGCAAAGTACTCTCCTTATGTGTAAGTAGAATAAAGGAGTCATTGTCAGAAAACTTAGTGAATTTATACAACGTTGACTTTTGATCCACCTCACCAATTGCAATAATGGAATCATCAAGCATGTCAATTACTGAAACTAAATCTGATGTAAATTCAACTTTTTTACTTTTCTGAGTGATCTGATAAACTGAGAGAAGATCCATAGAAAGATTTGGAATATGTAGAACATTCTCAAAATTGCCATTGTGGATTTCCACTCTCCCTTCTCCTACTACTGCTACTGGAGTATCATCCCCCTTGAGAATAGGGGGTCTTGATCATGGACTCAAAGAAGATAAGAATTACTCTTTTGCTTCCATATGATGGGATGCACAAGAATATATAATCCATGAATTAGATGAGGAATTAATTGCAACCCGAGCATGATGATTGAATCACCTTTCTTAGGAGCAAGATATCCTTCCTTTTGCTTCTTGATTCCCTCTGGAATGAAGTTTCCAAGGTTGTTTTGTTGAAGTGCATGTACCATAAGATCGATCTGTTTCTTCATGCATGTGGATTCTTCATGATTCAGTTTATTGCAGTAAGTGCATTGATTTCCCTTATTCTTCTTCTTGGAATCTGAAGAGTCTTTGGAACTTGAAAAATCATTAAAGGGTTTCGAATATCCCTTCTTCCCGTTTTGTTTGGATGACCCTTTTCCATCATGCATGGTGAGTTCATGTGCTTTGGGATCTTTCATGAGGCCCATCTGTATGATTTTTGTCTACTCTTATGTAAGAGACTCAATGAACTGAGCCAACGTAGGCATTTTCCAATTTGTTCCAAAAAGACATCTACCAAAATGGAAATTGGAGACGTATACAACGTATTCTGGTCCTAGCTTGGCCAAGATTGTTAGAATAAGTTTTTTCTCTTGAGTAGGCTTGTCAATACCACATTAACCCAAGCTCAATATCAAAGATTTAAATTTAGTAAAGAAATCATGTATATTATCAAAACTTTTAGGGTCTAAGGTATTAAACTCTACCTCAAGAATATGACCTCGCATCTCATCCTGCTTTCCAAAGAGTCCTTCCATGGTGTTCTATATCTCATTTGGAGTATTTCATGCATCAAGATGAAACCATAAATCAGTGGAGATTAAATCAAGAATTAGTCATGTGGCCTCATCCTTATGGTTCGCCCATCTCATCTTCTCAATCATTGATGTAGGTTTTGTTTTTGTCGCCATCGTCAAATTATACAGTCCTTTCCTTTTGAGTTGGAATTCTGCCTTGGGATTCCAATCAAAATAATTGTATGGTGTGAGGATTACCACTAATTTTGACTGTATAATAGTTTTCATTTCCATATCTTCCACTGTTTCTAAGAACCCCTAAAAATTTTCTCTCAATCTGCAAGTGAAAAATTAAGAAATCATGGTAGAAAGGGCACTTTAAGTGAAAATTCGTATCAGTTTCAGGAGACGATATTCTGACTTACTTTTTGAGAAACCAATGAGGAATCTTGACAAATGGTTGAAAACCCACTTGCAGAATGGGTCGATTTACATCTAACTCAAGTCGTTTCCTCAAAAACTTAATATTTTGGGAGCAATCACTATAGAAAGGTACAACCACGGATTCGTATCAGTTTCAGGAGGCTATCTTCTATCTTACTTTCTGAGAAAAGGGTGAGGAATATTTCCAAATGGTTGAAAAAACACTTGCATAATGGGTCGTTTTACTTCTTGGGAGAGTCATTTCCTCAAAAAATTAATATTTTTGGAGAAATCACCGCTGAAAGGAACAAGCACGGATTTAGCTCGTCAAAACTCCAACTTTCATTATTCTTTGGCTTGTCTGGCTTTCTCCAAGAAGCGTAGCTCTGATACCATGTCAGTGTTTCATGGAAACCTACATAAGAGATCTAGCTAAAAAATACACAAAAAAATCTTATCAAGAAAATGAAGAGAGATACACATTGAAGAATGAGAATCAATGTATATTATGATCTAATCAATGAGTGAGTGATATTCACTCATATAGGAAATGACATCCTATAATTAGGAATTCATGCATAATAGTGATGGTATAATATTAGAAAGTATAAAATAGAACTAGTAAATTAACTCCCACTGACCTAGTGTGTCGAAAATAGAAATTTCTCCAACAAATAGCACTACCAGAAGTTGAAGAGACTCTAGGAGCATCCTCTTCGGAGCCGAGGTTTCCAAGGGAATACATTCCACCGAGAAATATTGATGCCAAACCAATGAACCTGAAGAAGGATGCCAAGTATGAATTGGTGACACCACCAATCCTAGTTGGAGTCATAATTGATGAGGATATGATAGAAAAGGTGTCGCAGTTGAAATACGTAGACCAAAATATCACAGATACAATGAATTTCCCTAACCTTATGCTGCGACACTACTTGGAGAGGAAATTCGGTACAAATACATACCTTCCCATAGTTGAGAAAAAGGTATGGGCCAGAGGGTTGGAGTGCATTGTTTTGTTAAATCTCTTTGACATCCCACATTTTGCGCAGATCCTGGAGAATAATGCATGTGTCAATATTCTCTTAACATGTGTGCATAGAGGCTACTTGTGGCTAGACATGCCAATTTCTATAGACAGACACTTGATTGTGCGATTCACAGAATTTTCGTAGATAGGAAGAATGAGAGGACTCTGTTAGAGTCCATGAGGGAGAAATTCGCACAGTTATAGGTGTTTGCAGGTAGGACGTGCCAAGTATCTACGAACCAATAGTAAAATATGAGATGTAGGTGTTGGCGTGAAAGTTACTGATAAAATGTAGGAAATACTAAGTTCCCATAGGCATGATAGTTGTGGCTCAGAGGTGTGTAGAAGGGGTATCAATGATTTGGGTGTCATTTTTACTTAATCGATTCCTGCTATATCGCGCGGAAGCGCGGGATAAGGGAATGGAATTCTAGTATTCCTGTATACTTCTTCTCACTGCATTAGTTGCATGGAATAACTAAAGGATGCATAATTTTTGGGTACAAGAGTGCAAGAAAAACACAACAAACAAAGCATGACAGTTGGATAACAACATCAAATTCTATCTGTATAAGGAAATGATCAGGAAGTGCATCCAGGATTCACCAAGGATTTCTCCACATATTGTAGAGACTTATAAACCAATTGCACGGTTCATGGTAGACCATCATCATATGTACATACAAGAAAAGAAAGATCTGAGGGAGGAATGGGTTAAGTCAAGATACAAAATAATAGAGGAAGACATACGACTGATTATGAAAGATTGGGGATAAGACTTTCAAATGAACAAGAAATAGAAGTACCAGATCCTGATATTGAGGAAATACAAGACCTAGTAAATGGCACAAGAAAGAAGAGGAAAGAAGAACATACATATATAGAGAAAGGAAAATCAGTGCCACATCGGAAGAAGCAAAAAGTGGTAAAAGAACCAAGTCCACTGGCACTGACATAAGATGAATTGGATAGGTTTAGAGAGAAAGTTAAGAAGATCATTGATGATGTGTTTCAACGCATAGTCAAGAAGCAATAAGGACTAAACAGGAAGATACAAGAAGAAATGGTTGTGCTACGCCAAATGATGGAAGCAAACAAGATAGAAACAACACAACAAACAATCGAACAACCAACAACAAGTACAACATACCCAGTAGAAGCAAGACTGATAGTCTCCCATGCATTAGAGGTAATGGGAGAGCCTCGAACATTTAAGTTGGTACCGGGAGTAATTTTGTTCCCATCATCGGAAATGTAGGAAAAAGCATGTGCACTAAGTCATATTGACTTAGTTTTATCACAGAAACCAGAGAACACGTTGTCGAGATTATAGGCGAGCATAGAGCAACAATTGAACTTGCGCACAACAAGAACATCTGATGAATTGGATAAGGCTACAATGGATATTTCCAACATGTGGATTGACTATGGAAGAGTTGAACAGGAAAGGGATGCAGTTGCATAGAAAGTAGAGCATGTGAAACAAGAATTTTCAAAGGTTTGCAAATGTATTATGGAGGTACCAATGGAGGTGGATACTCGATTGGAATAGCAGGTAGTGAAGATCAAGGAAACCATTCATGGATTCCAAACAAAAAATATTGACTTGGAAACATGAATGACACCAAGCACACCCCCAGAGGAAAGAGACCAAAGGAATAAGACATTAATCACAACAATAAAATGTATACAAAATTTAGAAGTAGAATGTGCTAAGCGGTACAAAGATAGCACAAAAGTATGTAAACAGTTTTCGAAAGATGCAGAATTGCAGAGTATAAAAAAAGAGCTTCAAATAATGCAAGGGAAGGCTCATAATATTAAGGAAACCATGAGAAATTTTCCACCATACAAGAAGATGGCGACAATGCAAGAAAGTAATAAATTGTACTCTTAGATGAACCAGCTGAGGGTCAAGAAACAAGCTCACACAAAACATATAGAGACACTATAGGCAGAATCACTACAGGTTGTAAAAGAGATAACAAAAGCATAGCGAAAAATAAAACAAGAAGTGGAAGAAGATAAAGAGAAACAAAAGACTTGTATCATTGCATAATTAGAAGAAACAATTTTGGTAAGTGAAATAGAGGTAAAAGAGAATACTAACATAGCAAAGGGAATTTTTGAAAAGTTCAAGGAAAAGATGAAAATGGCCTAAGTGGCTTAGGATGAGCCATAAGTGAGTATTGGGGGCCTGTTGGACCGACATTTTTGATGAGAAGAACTAATTTTTTGAGTTGCGCCATAGAGGAAGGATCAGAATGCATGGCAAGGGTGGAGTTTGTAGAGGAAAATCAGCATGATCGCACAAAAGAAGGAAAAGTAGCATGATGGGAAAAAAGCAAGGAAAATAGAATGAAGGCACAAAAGTAGGAAATTAACTAGGACTTATTAGGGTTTTGGGATAAGATATTAGAGTTTTGATCCCTAATTCTATGTATAAATATGTAATGGTTCGGGGAATAATAGGATATTGAGAAAGAGAGATTAGATTTCTTATGACTGAGAGCATATGATTGAGGTTTTGGAGAGATTTTGCAGAGAGAGGATTGCATTGCAAAGCAGCTAGGTACGATTGGAAAATATAATATTATGTATCTTTGTAAATGTAGTGCACAGGCCTGAGGAGATTACTGCATGAATATTAATATAGAATATCGTCATTGTGGATGTATCCCAAGGATTGGGTGAACCATGTTAAAATCTTGTGTCTGAATGTGTTGTGTTGATGTGATTTCTCTTGGATGTTACCTTTATGCATGTTAGTATAGATTTGATTAATATTTGCTTGATGAACAATAATAATGAATAGTTTAATGGGTAGGTTATGTCGTGATCCATGTTATATCGATTATGCATTCTAGAAGTTATGTTGATGAATGAATCTTGGATGGATTAATGCCACATGATTGTTGGTATAAAAGTAATAATATGTTAGTTAATGGAGACTGGGCATAGATTTTGCTAACAAGTAAAAGGAAGGTTAAATAAGCATATTGTGCATAGAGTGAATAAGTACTAATATTAATGTTGATACTCCTCACATCCCCTCATCCATGTAGAAACTTGGTTCCTGCAGCCCAAATAGATGCATGCAGGTGATCCCCTCATCACATCACTTGCATGTAGGTGATGTCGAAAGGGGAGGTATATAAAGGGTTTGTTGGTTGAATGATTTGAACCTTGGGTCATATAACCATTCTCCAAAAAAAGGATGCTAGAGGCAGCTCCGACTACCATCATTTCTTTGATCTCTGCTAAGAAATGAAAGAAGGTCATTTCCAAGACTAGGAAATTTGTCTTCTTTATGATTCACTCTCAAAGTGAATAGAAGGTTGTTGCCACATCCATGGCTTCTACACAGGTCCTATCCACGCAAAAGAAATGGCTAGAAAGTTTGTGGAAGAATACAAAGGAGTCTTCTCCTCACCCATCAGGGTACCACTGCACTGTCAGGTCAAGCATTCAATCGATCTAACCCCTAGTGCATCGCTACCCAATGGGATTGTACATCACCTCTCTATGATGGAAAATGAGGAAATCAAGAATCATATCCTAGAGTTTCTTGAAAATGGGCACATTAGACCCATCTCCTCACCCTGTGGAAGATCGATTATACTCGTGTAGAAGAAAGATCAGACATGGAGACTCTGTATTGAATACATGTCCCTAAACAAAATCACAATAAAAAATTGGTACCAAATTCCTTGAATTGGTGACCTTATTGAATAGCTCAAGGGTGGCAAGTACTTTAGTAATATTGATCTGAAGTTTGGCTCCCAGCAGGTGCGAATAGAGCAAACTGATGTATGGAAGACTGCTATCAAGTCTAAAGAATGTCTTTTCGAATGGATATTCATTCCCTTTGGTTTAGCCAATGCTCCAACAATGTTCATGAGGTTAATGGATGATATATTGAAGCCCTTCACCAATTATTTTGTGGTGGTATATCTGGATAACATCCACATATTCATCAAGACTTGGGAGGAACACTTGCAACATATTTATCAGGTCCTTCACACTCTGTAAATGTGTTGACCTGCATAGAATAGATCTAGATAAACAATGATAACACACATTTGCAGAGATAATTGGAAAAATAAGAAGACAGAGAGAAAGAATGGAAAGAATTTTCATTAACCATTGTGAATAATGAATAATTTACACATGATATACTCTGCATAACTCAATGAGTTCAACTTGAGGTGAACCAAGTTTCCATAGTGGTGGTATAGAGTGAGTTGGACACACACCAGAGTTACAGGAGTGAACTGCCACCTATTCTAGTCTCTCATGCAGTTACAGGAGTGAACTGCCACATAGTTGAGTTAACTAGTCAACTAGTCTTCAGTTAACTGTCTGAACAGAAAGTAGTAAGGAGTTAACTCAAGGAATCAAGGATAATGCACCGCTTTGGTGATGATACCAAGGCAAGGTCAAATTATCATGGTGATGATCCCAATTTTGCATGGTGATGATCCCAATGCAACATCTAAACTCAAATCAGCTAGTCAAACTGAAGTGTGAACTGAAAGACAATATTCTCTAGGTGGAATATTCTGTCCTAAAATATAGGAGACTGGATAATGACTAATTATGACTAATAGAAAAATAAAAACCTTAATAAAAAGAAATCCTAGGTGTCTGTGAAGTAACTCCAACAACCCCCCTGAACATCACTATGGTGAAAATAAAGATTGGGTCCCGGCAACGAGGCCATGTTAGGTACCCAAGTACAAAAGATACACTCAAAATAAAGTGAGGAAAGAGGGAAAACCTCATGGGAAAATCCACCCCTCAAGGTATAATGTGTGTAAAAAAAGAAGAACTACAGTTGCTAGGCAATTGTGTCCTTCACTCCAAGACAACCTCGTAGTGAAGGTCTTGGTGAAAATATCCATCGTCTATTATGTTGAAGAACAAAACTATAAGTCGATGATCCCCTCGTGTACTAAGTCCCGGATGTAGTGCATGCGGATCTTGATGTGCTTTGTCCATTGCCTCTGAACTGTATCTCTGTAGAACTTCAAAGTATTCTAGTTGTCACACCAGATGACGATCGACCAATGAAATTGAATGCCCAACTCAGTGAGAAAATGTTGTAGCCACATAGCCTGAATGGTTATGTTAACTACCCCTCTATACTCTGCCTCAGCTGAAGATAGAGAAATGGCATCTTGCTTCTTGCTCGACCAATAGATAGGCCCAGAACCAAGACTGACTTAGTAACCAAATGTGGACTTTCTATCAATGTTATCGCCAACCCAGTCGGAATTAGTAAAACCAATGAGATATAATGTAGAGTCTACTTCATAATGAATCCCAAAGGTGATGGTGCCCTGTATGTATCGAAGGAGATGCTTTGTAGCTTTCCAATGTAGCTCATGTGGCTCCTGCATGAACCTGTAAATTGTGCCAACTTCATATGAGAGGTCTGGTCTGGAGTGTGTGAGATACAACAAGCTCCCCACTAGTTGTTTGTATAGTGTGTTGTCAACCAATGGAGTCTCCTTGCCATCCTCAAGTTTGACTCCAAATAGGAAAGGAGTTGGAGAAGACTTGCAGTCTGTCATATGAAATCTCTCAAGGAGATCTCGTGCATACTTGGATTGAGACAGTTTGATGCCTGATGCATCCTGACTGATCTCAATTCCAAGGAAGAAGTGTAGTGGACCCATGTCCATCATCAAAAACATGTCATGAAGAATCCTCTTGACTGCAGCAATCGCTGAAGTCGAGCAACCAGTGATCAACAAATCATCGACATATAGAACTAAAAGTAGAAGTGAATCAGTCATCTTGAGCATGTATACATTTGGGTCTAATTTACAATGTACAAAGTTCTCTGACAATAGGTAGGATTCCATCTTGGCATACCATGCCCTCGGATCCTTCTTGAGGCCATAAAGTGACTTCTTCAGTCGACAGAATAAAGATGAGTCTTGCATAAATCCCTGGGGTTGCTCCATGTAGATCTCCTCAGAGAGATCACCATGAAGAAATGCATTCTTCACATCCATCTGATGCACTTCCCATCCCTTGGTTGTCACAATGGCAAGTGCCAATCATATGGAATCCATCTTCACTACTGGAGCGAAGGTCTCATTATAGTCAATACCATGAATCTGCTGAAAGCCTTTGGCGACAAGCCTGGCTTTGTATCTGCTGATCTATCCATTCACAATGCTCTTGGTCCTATAGACCCATCTGCATCTCACAAGTTTCCTCCCAGAATGAAGGGGAACCAGATCCCAAGTCTGGCTCTCGAGGAGGGAGTTATACTCCTCCTACATGGCAGATTCCCAAAAGGGATTTCCAGCAGCCTCGCCATAAGAATGTGGATCTAAAGACTGAACCAGGAAAAGATGCATGGAAGGCAATGGTTTAGTGGCATTGAGTGAAATAGGAGGATCCTCGAAATCAGATCGAGTCCTCCTAGTATTGGTTGGATCACCAACGAGATCCCCTGCATCCTGAAGAGTATTTTGTGCCCACTTGGGCCTATGCTCTGGCTCTGTGAATGCATATGGATGCTCTGAATATGCATCTGACTATATTGAATCTGAATTTGAATCATCTGAGTCCTCTGAATCAAAACTCTCATCTAAAGAAGAGTCAGCATGTTCATGCTCATCATCTCGGACAGGTGGAAGAGTGAAGGTGTCTGCATGCAGTTGTTGAGGTACATGCGATACACTTTCCTCTAATTGGAAACTACGCTCAATGATGAGTCAGTCTAAGGAGAGATCAATAAGCCAATATCCCTTCACACCATCGAGGTATCCAACAAAAATGCACTCAGTGCTCTGTGGATCAAGTGCCTTCCTCTTTTTAGAGGGAATCTGAGCCCATGCACATGAACCAAAAATGCCAAAGTGGGCCACTTCTGGTTTGAGGCCGCTCCAAGCCTCATAGGGGGTCTTATCCTTGATAGATCTATGAGGATATTTGTTTTGGATGTATGTTGCACAGTTAAGTGCTTCAGCCCATAGTCTCTGTGGTAGTGACTTTGCATGCAACATGCAAGATGCCATCTCCTTTAGAGATTTGTTTTTTCGCTCGGCAACTCCATTTTGTTGTGGAGTGTAGGGAACTATATGCTGCAACTGAATCCCTACCTCATGGAAAATATTATGAATCTCATGATTCACATACTCTCCCCCATTATCATTTTGAAGGAATTTGATCTTCTTTCTGGATTGTGTCTCAACCAAAGCTTTGAAATCTTTGAGGTGTTGAAAGACCTCAGATTTTTGCCTGAGAAAGTAGATCCAAGTAAAACGTGAGAAATCATCAACAAAAATGAGAAAAAACCTTTCTTTGTTGATTGATGGATGCAAAAAAGTATCCATGAGGTCACTGTGGATCAGATATAAAGATGTTGAAGCTCGCTAAGACTTTCCTTTGTCGAATTTCTCTTGAGGGTGTTTTCTGAGAAAACATCCCTCACATACTCCCTTGGAGAAATGGATGTCTGACAGACCATCAACCAATCTGTTCTTGCTAATATGTTGCATGTATCTAAAATTAAAATGTCCAAACCTTTCGTTCCATATCCTACTACTTTCATCGGCATGAGTAAGCAGTAAAGCAGAATCAGGTTCAATGATTTCAAAAAATGTATAAAATCTAGACTGATGATTTACCTCACCGGTAGCAACCCTGAAGTTGTTTTGCATGTCGTAGATGTCCACGGAATTTGGTTTGAATATGAATTTCTTTCCGATGCTATAATTCATCATCTGATACACGGAGAGAAGGCTGACAAAAATCTTGGGAATATGTAACACATTCTCGAAGCTTTCGTTGGTGAGTTCAATCCTTCGTTTGTCGGTGACTTCGACAGAAGAGTTGTCCCCCATCAGAATAGGAGTACCTTTACATAAATCCAAAGAATAATAGACTACTTTTGAGGCATCCATGTGATGTGATGCTCCCGAATCTATGATCCAAGCATCGGGAGAGGAGTTGATGGCAATCAACGCATGGCTAGAATTGCCTTTCTTGGAATTTAGATCTTCTGGTTTCTTCTTCTTTGCACCCTCGGGGATGCGATCTCCAAGATTGTTTTGATGAAGTATCTGAGACATCAGATCTATTTTTTTTTTCATGCATGCAGATTCTGAATGGAATCCTTTGTGATAGTACGTGCATTTCTCTCCTTTTCTTCCCTTTTCTCCTTTGGATCTGGAGGCATCGGTGAAGGGTTTTGTGTACCCTTCCTTCTTTGTATGTGCATGAGATTTATTCTTATATTTATATTTATATTTATGATATTTTTGGCTTCCATCATGCACAGTGAATGCATGCACCCTTGGGCCTTTGATTGCACCCATGTTGATGAGCTTGGTTTTCTCTTGTGTCAAGGATTCGATAAAGTACTCAAGAGAAGGCATCTTCTAGGTGGCTCTAGAGGTGAATGTGATAGTATGGAATGTGGATACGAATAAAGAGAATTCAGGTCCAATATTGGAGAGAATGGTGAGAACCATTTGTTTCGCTTCCTTTGATTTATCAACCCTGCAAGCTTTGAGTTGTGACAGTAAATCCTTGAATTTTGTAAAGAAATCTTGGATATTCTTGAAGCTTTTTGGATCCAATGTGAGAAGATCCACCTCCATAATGTGTCCCTTAATATCATCCTATTTTCCAAATATCCCTTCCAATATGGTCCAGGCTTCATTGGGATTCTTAGAGGAAGATATATGAAAAAGGAGATCGGGAGAAATAAGACCGCAAATTGTTTTGAGTGCCTCATCCATGCGATTTAAGTACCTGGATTTTTCTATGGTTGATGTCGGTTATGTATTTGTATTCATGGTTAACCTATACAACCCTATGGATTGGATATGTATGGATTTTTTCTCCTTCCATGAAAAATAGTTGTAAGGTGTAAGAATGAATTCTTTTTGGAATTCCATCTTTTCGCTGTCTTCGATCTTTTGTACCTACACAAAATTTTGGTGTAGCTTTTGATTAGAAATATGTCGACTCTGATACCATGTAAATGTGTTGACCTTCACAAAATATATCTATCTAAACAATGATACACACATTTTCAGAGAGAATTGGAAAAAGAAGAAGAAGGAGAGAAAGAATGGAAAGAATTCTCATTAACTGTTTTGAATAGTGAATATTTTACACATGATATACTCTGTATAACTCAATGAGTTCGACTTGAGGTGAAACAATTCACCATAGTGTTGGTCTAGAGTGATCTGGACACACACCAGCAGTTACGGGAGTGAATTTCCACCTATTCTAGCCTCTCAGGCAGTTACGGGAGTGAACTGCCACCTAGTTGAGTTAACTAGTTAACTAGTCTTCAGTTAACTGACTGAACAGAAAGTAGTGAGGAGTTAACTCAAGGAATCAATGCTAATGTGCCACTTTGGTGATGATACCAAGGAAAGGTCGAATTAGCATGGTGATGATCCCAATGTTTCATGGTGATGATCCCAATGCAACATCTAAACTCAACTCAACTAGTCAAACTAAAGTGTGAACTGAAAGAGAATATTCTCTAGGTGTAATATTCTCTCCTAAAATATAGGAGATTGGATAATGACTAATTATGACTAATAAACAAATAAAAACCTTAGGAAAAAGAAATCCTAGGTGTGTGTGAAGTAACTCCAACACTTCACACTCTGCGACTGCACAAATTGTATGAAAAATTCTCCTTCGACATGAATAGGGTCCAATATATAGGCTACATTGTTGATGTGAATGGTGTGCATGTGGATCTATCCAATATCGAGGTCATCCATGACTGGCCAGCCCTGACCACACTGACCGAGCTTCAAATTTTTTTAGGACTTTCCAACTTCTATCGCAGGTTGGTGTTGGAATTCTCCAATATTTCATGGGCCCTCAGCCAAGTGACCAAGGGTGGGGTAAAGGAAAATTTAATGTGGAGGAATTCACAACAAAAAACATTCAATGATATGAAAAATAACATTTTCTCAGCTCCAGTACTCCCCTTACCCAATCTGCAGCACGCTTTTGATATTTAGATCGACGCCTCAGACTATGTTGTGAGCACAGTTCTCACTCAACACGGTCATCCAGTGGCATATCATATTGATATAACAATAGATGTTGTCCAAAATTACCCCACATATAACAAAGAAATGTATTCCATTGTACAATCCTTTCGCCAATGGAAGCATTACATTCTCATAAAGGAGACATTCATCCACATTGATCACAAGCCTCTGCAATTCATACACAGACAAGGAAAATTTCATAATGAATGCCATTAGAAGTGGTCCACATACTTGTAGTAATTCCATATCAACATCAAATATAAGATAGAGATCACCAATAATGTCATTGACTACCTCAATTGAATTCCATTTTCCACCCTCTCCACGGTGCTCCACTTTTGTGGACATGAGGCCTCAAAGTGGCCCCAACTCTACAAGAGCAATATTGAATTCACTACCAAGTACCAATTGATGGGTATCGGAGAAACTGTCACTGAATTTCACCTTCAGGATGGATTGTCACCTTCAATATGGACTTTCACCTTTAGGATGGGAAAAGCTAATTTGGGAATCTCACTACAGTCATATGTCAAGACATTTTGGTGTGGAAAATACCATGTGGCAGTACTATGAAATAATTTCTATTGGTCGAAACTTCGAATGAATGTCACCAACTATATTAGGTCTTGCACTGCATGCGCCATTTCCAAGCTAGCCACTAATAAGTAAGGCCTATACACCCCTCTAGCTACTCTTGACAGGCCCTAGGAATCCATCTCGATGAACTACATGTCGGGCCTTCCTTCAACCAAGCAAGGAAATGACTTTGTTTTTATGGATGTTAATTGGTTTTCTAAGATGGCCATTCTAATAGCCTACAAGAAGAGTATCAAAGTGGAGGCCACTGCCAATCTCTTCTTCGAATAGGTGCGGGTACATTTTGGGATACCACATACCATCATCTTCGATTGGGATAGCAGGTTCCTCAACACCTTTTGGTTGAGCCTCTGTTCACTGTTGGACACCAAGTTCACCAAATCCATTGCCTTCCACCCCCAAACTAATGGCCAGACAGAGGTCGTTAATCAAATGATCATTCATATCTTACTCATGTACAACTCCAAGAATCCACTCACATGGGATGAAAATCTTCCTTATGTTTAGAACAAATACAATAGAGCTCTCCATAGCTTGACTGGACACAACCCCTTTCAGGTGGGGAAGGAATTTCAACCTCTAGGTCCCATTGATGTCACAATTCCACTTGCAACCACAGAGGAAAAATTTTCCCATGTTAAATATGAGGGAGACAAAGAAACCAAGTTCATTGAATGGATTTAGCACATCCACCAACAGGTCCATCACATTTTGCAGAAAGCCAATGCTAAGTACAAGCAGTTCCATGATCAACAATGGGTGCCACACACATTTTGGGTGGGTGATAAGGTATGGTTGCATTTTCAGAAAGAATGCCCTACAGGGCCCCATAAGAATATCCGTTCACTTCACTATAGACCTTACACCATCACCAAGGATATGGGTGACAATGATTTTGAACTAAGTATTCCCCCCTTCCTTGGCATGCACCCAGTGTTCAATGTGGATTTCCTTCAGCCATACTTCCCATCATTTCTGGACACATTAGAGATCATAAAGTATTTGACACCAATAGAGATAAACCTTGACTACATGGAATACCCATCCATTGATCATATCAGGGACACTCATGTTAAGGGAACTTTCCAACAGAGGATCCAACTTTATCAGGTTGTCAAAGCTGGGAAACTCCTGCACCAAGGAAAGTGGTTCACCCAAGGCCAAGTTCAGCAGAATCTTCCCCATATGATGGGGGTGATCAACACAATGGAAACCATTTCTTCCTAAGGGGGGATTACTGATCTAGGTGGATATCATTGGCCATCCACCTATTCCATTGGCTCAAAGAACAATTTTACATTTTGGTAGTCTTTTTATTTTTTTTTCGGGTCCCAAACTTTCGAGACTATTTTGAGAACCTAAAAAATGTTTGTTTGGCTCGGCAACGCCTAGAGTGTGGTCGAAGGAAGATGATATGATAAATTTTATATGTACTCCTTGGTCATTCCTTTCCAACAGTGTATCGAGCACCCCAAACAAAGATTGTATGCAAAAGTTACGCCCTTGGAAAGCTAACGTATCAACTACCCCCATCCGGGCCCACAAACCTTTTGGATTTTCATCTCCCAAGGTTATTGTTTTGGATGTTTATTGTTTTATCGTTTATTTTTTATGTTAAAAATACCTTTGGAGCCTCATTCTACTCATCTTCTTATGAATGAGCATAGCCATCAAATCTCTTCTCAGAGATAAGCTGCAATCGTTCAAGCAAGTTTGTTTCAGTCTTCATTTTTACAGTTTTAACATATTCTCTTTATTAATAGAATTAAATTCTTACTGCATCTTTGTGTATTTATTTTTTATACATATGTATTTCATTTCATTCCATTTATAAATCCAGATCATTGGTATCAGAGTGGTTTTCTCTTTGTTTGTTTCTCTATGCATGCCCCCAACATGGTCAGGGTACAACGAGTTAGGAGTTGAGGTAGTTGAGTCCTTGCAAGAATGTCCTCACCAACCCCGATGGCCTCCCATGGGGGAAGAAAATAGATATGAAGGAGAAAGATATCATTTTAAATTGTTTCTTGAGGAATCCCTCATGCGACAAAGGAGTGAGATGATGGATAATTTTCTATAGATCCTTTGATGGTTGCTAGCAAGTGACACATCTTCATCAAGCGGTCACTTTGGAGGTGTTTCCCCCTTCAAGGTAGAAGTAAGTTTTGATATTCCTATATTTTATGTTTAGATATATGTGGATGTCGTAGATAAATGGTTGAATCTGCTAGAAGGGTATTTTTTCGTTCATAATTTTTCTGATAGAGAAAATGTTACCTTTGTGCTCCTTAAGTTTACCCTCCATGTCAAGGATTGGTGGGAGACGTACGGTGAGAAAAGGTCCACTGTGGAATCTACGATATTTGTGGTTTCACCCACTTTGGATTCTTTCAGGAATTCTATTAAGGAACAATAATGCCATGTTGGTAGCTACGATGACCGGTATACAAGATGGACCAGCTTGTGACAGGAAAGGGACTAGATATTACCAGAGTTCACAAGTGGTTTGAATTCCATAAAATCCCTTGGAATAAAATCGATGAGTGTCGCTCAAAGCATTCATTTGTGGATGAGTCGAAAGCCTCAGAGTCAATGGCAGGTTCTGACTCTGAATCAGATATGAAATGGGGAAATGAATCATTGATGCAAAACCTGATGCCACTGTTGCTACCCCTAAGGTCCAGACAAGTGAACCAAAAGAACCAGAGGAAGGTGAGTGATTTTTTCACTCGAATATGTGGATGAAGGGTATTCCGCTACATTTCATTTTCGATAGAGGAAGTCAAAATAACATTATCTCAACATATGTTTTCAAGTAGTTGGACCCACATACGACACCACACCTGCATCCCTACACCTTTAGGTGCGGCCACCAATGGATAGATCGTCGTGTCAGCCAAAGGTGCCTCCTGCCCTATGGAATCAAGCCATTCAAGGATGTGTGAAGGACACACTAGTTTCATAATGAACAACTTCACTTTGAATCCATAATAAGATACATATAATAATAATTTATTGTAAAAATAATGATGATATTACAATGATAGGGCCTGCCTATCATAATATTCCCTATGGTATTCTATATTCTATTATTCCCTATGGTATTCTATGAAGAGTCGTGACCTTTTATTACACTAATGTTTAATTTTACTTTTATTTATTATTTTAATGTCCTTATATTATATTATTTATTTATTATGACATTGCCCTTCCCTTAAATTTTTTCTTGTCCTCAAAGAAATGATAAGGAAGGATGTAACTGGAGAAATTTCTTTGACTCCCATGCAACATATTCTTCCGGTATATTTTTCCATTTAATCAAATATTCCTTGATTACTTAAGAATGTAAATCTATTTTCCCGTGTAGCGATAATGGCTTCGGGCTCTAAAATGATTCTTCCTTCCTCATCCAACATAGGAAGTATAGTTTGTACCTTTTGTTGTTTCCCCAAGAATCTATTTAGACATGATACATGAAATACGTTGTGGATACAACTTTTATCTGGTAAATCCAACTGGTAATCTACATGACTAAGTTTTCTATTTATTTGATATGGTCCATAAAATTTTGGAGCCAATTTGTTCTTCCCATGTTGTTTAAGGGATAACTATTTGTAAGGTTGAAGTCTCACAAATACCCAATCTCCTACTTCGAACTATCTTTCTGTTCGGTTTTGGTCAACTTGTTGCTTCATTCGATTCCTTGCAACTGTTAAGTTTTCTTTGATTAACTGAAGGATTTTCTTACTTTCGTCTAAATGGTCTTTTACTGACGTAAATTTTATGTGGCTAGTGGCCAAATCCTTCCATGATGGATTTTCGTAACCATAAAGAGCTTGGAAAGGTTTCATTTTAGATAATGTGTGATTAGTGGAATTATACCACCAGTCAACAAGGTGCAGCCATTGAAACCATTTATTTTGTTTGTCGAAGAAAATATGCCTAGAGGGAAATAGTTCAGTGGTAGTGAGTGCAATAGGATTCTCCTCGAAATTAGATCGATTCCTCCTAGTATCGACTGGATCACCAACAAGATCCCCTGCATCCCGAAGAGTATTATGGGCCCACTTGGGCCTTTTCTTTGGCTTTACATATGCATTTGGATGCACTGACTCTGCATCTGACTGTTTGAATCTATAACTGGATCATATGAATCCTCTGAATCAGAACTCTCATTTGAAGAAGAGTCAACATGTGTATTCTCATCATCTTGGACAGGTGGAAGAATGAAGGGGTTTGCATGCAACTCCTGAGTTACATGCGAGGCACTTTCCTCGAATTGGATACTTTGATCAATTATGAGTCAGTTTAAGGAAAGATCAATAAATTTGTATCCCTTCACACAATTGGGGTATCCAACAAAAATGCATGAAGTGCTCTGTGGATCAAGTGCCTTCCCCTTTTTAGAGGGAATCTGGGCCCATGCACGTGAACCGAAAATATGAAAGTGGGTCACTTCTAGTTTGAGGCCGCTCCAAACCTTGTAGGGGGTCTTATCCTTGACAAATTTATGGGGAGATCTATTTTGGATGTAGTTTTCACAATTAAGTTCTTTGGCCCATAGTCTTTGTGGTAGTGACTTTGCATGTAGCATGCAAGATGCCATCTCTTTTAGACATCTTTTTTTCTTCTCAATAACTCTGTTTTGTTGTGGAGTATAGGGAAATGTGTGTTGCAACTGAATCCCTACCTCATGAAAAATATTTTTGATATCATGATTGATATACTCTCCCCCATTATCAATTCGGAGGACTTTGATTTTCTTTCATGATTATGTCTCAACTAGGGATTTGAAATCTTTGAGGTGTTGAAAGACCTCAAATTTTTTCCTCAGAAAGTAAATCCATGTGAAACATGAGAAATCATCAACACAAATGAGAAAAAAACCTCACTTTGTTGATTGATGGATGCAGAAAAGGACCCATGAGGTCACTATGGATTATATCTAAAGGAGCGGAAGCTCTCTGAGTCTTTCCTTTGTCGAATTTCTCTTGAGGGTGTTTTCCAAGAACACGTTTCTCACATATTCCTTTGTAGAATTGGATGTCTGGTAGACCATCAACCAATATTTTCTTGCTAATTTGTTGCATATATCTAAAATTAAAATTCTTGAACCTTTCGTGCCATATCCTACTACTTTCATCAACATGGGTAAGCAGTAAAGCAAAATCCGGTTCAATAAATTCAGAAAATCATGTAAACAATCTAGATTGATGATTTACCTCATCGGTAGAAACCCTGGAATTGGTTTTCATGTCATAGATGTCCACTGCGTTTGGTGTGAATATGAATTTATTTTTGGTGCCTGAATTTGTCATCTGATACATGAAGAGAAGATTGACAGAAAGTTTGGGAATGTGCAACACATTCTCAAAGCTTTCGTTGGTGAGTTCAATCCTTCCTATGTCGGTGACCTCCATTGGAGATTTGTCCCCCATCATAATAGAAGGACCTTTGCATGCATCCAATGAAGAATAGAGTTATTTTGTGGCATCCATGTGATGTGATTCTCCTGAATCTACGATCCAATCATCAGGAGAGGATTTGATGGAAATCAAGGCATGGTTAGAATTGCCTTTCTTGGGATTCTGAACTTTTGGATTCTTCTTCTTGGAACCCTCGGGGATGCGATCTCCAAGGTTTTTTTGCTGACGTATTTGACTCATTAGATCTATTTGTTTCTTCATGCATGCAGATTCTGGATGGAATCCTTTATGGCAGTATGTACATTTCTCCCATTTTCTTCCCTTTCCACCTTTGGATCCAGAGGCATCATTGAAGGGTTTTGAGTACCCTTCCTTCTTCAGATTTGCATGAGATTTACTTTTGTATTTATCTTTATATTTCTGATATTGATGGATGCCATATTGCACATTAAGTGCATGTGCCTTTGGGCCTTTGATTTTTCCCATGTTGATGAGATTGGTTTTCTCTTGTGTCAGGGATTTGATAAATTCCTCAAGAGAAGGAATCTTCCAAGTGGCTTCAGAGGTGAATTTGAATGAATGGAATGTGGATACGAACAAAGAGAATTCAATACCAAGTTTGTATAGAATGGTGAGAATCATTTTTTTCTCCTTCTTAGATTTATCAACCCCACAAGATTTGAGTTGCGACAATAAATCCTTGAATTTTGTAAATAAATATTGGAGATTGTCGAAGATTTTTGGATCCAATGTGAGAAATTCCACCTCGATAATGTGTCCCATTATCTCATCCTATTTTCCAAATATCCCTTCGAAGGTGGTCCATGATTCATTGGGGGTTTTACAAGAATATATGTGAAAAGGGAGATAGGGAGAGATGAGACTACAAATTGTTCTGAATGTTTCATCCATTCGATTTAGATACTTGGATTTTTCTATGGATGATGTCAGTTCTGTGTATGTATTCAAGGTTAACCTGTATAATCATCTGGTTTGGAGATGTATGATTATTCTCTCCTTCCATGCAAAGTAATTGTAAGGTGTAAGAATGAATTCTTTTGGGAATTCCATATTTCCGTTGTCTTCAATCTTTGGTACCTACAAAAAATAATTTGGTGTAGATTTTCTTAGTAGTCCTTCAGATCTGATACCATGTAAATGTGTTTAACCTTCATAGAATAGATATATCTATAAAATACCACACACATTTGCAGAGAGAAATTGAGAAAGACGAAACAATAGAGAAAGAATGGAAGAATTCTCATTCCGTAATGAATAATGAATAATTTACACATGATATACTATGTATAACTCAACCAAGGTGTACTAGAGGAGAATCCAATGCGTATATATATATATATATATATATATATATATATGTGTGTGTGTGTGTGTGTGTGTGTGTGTGTGTGTGTGTGTGTGTGTGTGTGTGTGTGTGTGTAAGGTCGGGGATGTCACAATTTGGTATCAGAGCAGTTTTTAAGTGGAATAACCCAGCATGTAAGGCTGAGGATGTCACAAGGAGGAAACTCCTAATCAATCTGATAATAATGACACTACAATTCCAATAAAGCAATTTTTTCTCCAAAAGAATAACCTCAATCATCTAAGTTACCACCTTTTCCAGAGATGTTGATTATAGATAAACTGGAGAAACCAAAAATTCCTTTTGAATTAGATTTTTTGAATGAATTGGAAAACATGTGAATTGAAATTCCCTTGTTAAAAGATATAAAATATATACCAATATATGCAAAGACAATTATAGAATTATGCATTAGAAAATATGGAAGAAAAATAAGAGATCCACCAACAATTCAAATTATTGGGAAATTAGTAAGTCTTATGACAACTAGAGTTATTTCAGAAAAATATGTTGAGGAATTCCAATTGTCATAATCTTTAACAACAATTTTTCTATCCCAAATACTCTAACTGTTTTAGGTGAAACTATCAATTTCATGAGAATGGAAACTATGTAACATCTAAAAATTGGCAATATTTGACCAACACCTATAGTATTAGAATTAGTTGACAGATAAAAAATTAAACTTGAAGATGTAATAGAAGACATTATTGTCTCCCTAGACTCCTAGTAATACTAGATGGACTTCATGATACTACAACCTAAATCAAATTTGGGAATACATCCTTTAATATTAGGGAGGCGTTGGATGGAAGAAATCGATGCATCTATTAGCTACCAATCTAGAAACACGACCATTACAACTTGTGCTAAAGTTAAACACATCACATTTTACCCCCTCCAAAATATGTAAATGAATTAGAACATGTAACATGGCTTGATGAAATCGATAACAATGAAGAAATAATATAACCTCTTCTAACAATTGCACAAGCTATGAATCTTAAAGAAAATACTGATGAAAATTTGTTTAATCATTTCATTTCTAATCCTATTTTTCCTCAATATTTTAGGGGGAAACCATTATTTTCTGAGCAATTTTATGTTGATCATCTTTTAGGACAAAATTTCAGGAATCATACACTATAGACAGTTTGACATCTTTATTTCAGTCCATATTTCCTGTAAACTCTATAATAGAAACTGTAGTAAAACCATGAAAATTTTAAATATTATTTTTTCTTTATATGATTTTCATCACAAGAAATTAATTCAAATTTTGCAGAAAGTTTCCAATGCATTTGTCTGGGACTATATAGAAGTGCAAGGTATCGATCCAAATACATGCATTCATCATATCTATACAAAGGAAAATTTTAAACATGTTAGGAAACCCCCAAAAAGAACAAACCATGTTTTAAAGGATATAGTAAAAGGGAAACTTCATAAATTATTGAATGTAGATTTTATTTATCCTATATCAGAAAACTAATGGGTTTCACTTTTGGTTGTTGTTCATAAAAATAATAGAAAGTGGTAAGTATGTTTTGATTAATGAGAATTAAACAAGGCCACCTTAAAACACCATTTTCCTTTACCTTCCATAGATAAATTCCTAGATACATTAGCAGGAAAGAAATATAATTTATTTCCTCGATGGCTTCAGAGGCTATAATCAAATAAGAATTGATCTAGAAGATCAATGCAAAATGACCATTACATTCCCCTAAGAAACATATGCATATAACTTATTATCTTTTGGAATATGTAATGCACTTGCCACATTTCAAAGAGCAGTACTAGCTATCTTTTCTGATTTAATTCATGAGTGTGTAGAGGTTTATATTGATGATTTTACTATATATGGGGAGACTTTTGAAGAAACCTTGGATAATTTGAAAAAAAGTCCAACCAGATGCCAAGAAACAAATATTTCATTAAGTAATGAAAAAATATTTTTAATGTTTACTAAAGGAATTAT
Source organism: Picea engelmannii (assembly GCA_009831015.1). NCBI lineage: Eukaryota > Viridiplantae > Streptophyta > Pinopsida > Pinales > Pinaceae > Picea > Picea engelmannii. The sequence continues at coordinate 2,954,998 of ML778170.1, read as the reverse complement.
TCTTGGCCACCATGTGTCTTTTACAGGAATCAAGGTTGATCCAGCCAAAATTGAGGTGGTTATTAATTTACCAATTCCATCCACCAAAAATAATGTAAGGAGATCTTTGGGACATGCGAGGTATTACAAGCAATTCATAATAAATTTTACTAAAATTGTCTCGCCCTTATTTAAACTACTTACAAAAGATGTTGATTTTTATTGGGATAGTAATTGTCAAATTGCTTTCAATTCACTTCGGGATAAATTTTCCATAGCTCTAGTCTTAAGAGAACCATATTGGACACTACATTTTCATATATATATATATATATATATATATATATATATATATATATATATATATATATATATATATATATATATATTGATGTTTGGGCATCTTCAAAAAGGCATTCTAGTAGATTAATAATTAATAATATGATTATTAATTATTAAACAATATAATTAATTATAATATTATTAATGTAATAATATATTTATAATATAAAGTATAAATATATTTAATGGTTAAGAACATGTGTTTCCTCCTAAAAGATCACATGTTCAAATCCAAAGGTGGGTAGGGTATATATACCTTTGTAGACTTTACTAGTAAAATCACTGGGTGGAGGGGGTCTCATACACCATTTTAGTGTCTGGCATGGTTGTGACCTTAAAAATAGATTATTATTATTATTATTATTATTATTATTATTATGAAGTATAAAGTATAAATATAAAGTATATTTATATTATATGTATAATATAATATAAAATATAAATATATTTATTACCCAATGGAAACATCTTTTCATGGATGGTCACCATGGTCACCATATGTTATTTATATATAGAACATTCATCATTATAATAATATATTCATTCATATACAATATCATCTCTTATGAAAATTCAGCATGGTATCAGAGCGGGACTGGGATTGACTCCCTCACAGGAGGGTTGAGGAAAATGAGATTAAAGCAAATTATTGTGAGTGTTAAATTTATGGGGTGTTGAAATCTCTATGTATACCATATTTAGTTTTTATTCCTACCTAAATTATAGAAATAATTCCATAAATTATGGTGGGTACTAATTTCTAGTAAAAATGTCTAATTACCTAAATATGAGGAATGTACTACATATTTACTTCTACCTATATTTATGAAAAAAATCATCGCATGAATTATGGAGGAAAAATTTAATAAAGTCAAATACCATGTGGATGGATTATAACCAAATCAATCTTTGGGTAGTTACGAGAGGTATTCTCCAACTATTTATAAGAAGGAAAATTAAACTAAATTTTAAATTTAATTTTCAAGGAGACGTGCCTTTTTGGATCAATTTAAATAGACACGCATATTTTTCTCTCTCACGCGTGGGAAGTGGAAGTGATCTAAGGAAGAGACCGAAGTTTCTAAGTAGTTGAAATTTTCTGAGTGTAATTACTTAGTGATGTTCTAGAGTTTAGTAAAGTAATATCGTTGGAAGTAAGTAACACTTGCGGAAATTTGTGCTTCTCTGATTTGAAACTAGAAAATCAACATGGTTAGTTGTATGACATCGATTATATGATGGATGTGTGTTAGTAGAAGACATATCATTTTGAGGGTCACTGTATATAGTTGTGTGCAAGATAAATTTATCTCCTCTAGGAGATGCTTTTTTTTGTTCTTATTTCTTGTTATGGGAACGTCACATGTAATATCTCTAAGAAGGAGCCATAATTACAGTCACAAGAAGTAACATGAAGAAAGACTACCTAGACATAGAGTTGTGCACATCCATGTACTAAAGAAGAAGATGAGGTTAGCACAATTAGAGGGAGAAGATGATTTCGAGGACTATATAACCTCAAAGGGACTGATGGCTTCAGATGGTTTCTACGGGAAACTGGATAGTCTCATGATGACATGTTGTAGCTATTATGTCCCTAGATGCATGTTGTGAAGTTACAATGGATTTATTACGATGTATAGTTTCGTGTGTCCAACAATCAATGGTCATGAGCTTGTGTGGATGGTGACAGTGTTAGAGTCTATGTCGTATATAATACCTTCATCATTAAGAGGGAGTGTTGATATTTTATGTAATTTCAGAAGTTATTATTAAGTGTTAATGTTAAAACATCGGGATGGAATTCTCCTGGGATTGGTCAAGGTAATTTGACGAATGAATAATGGCTCTGGCATAGTATTATAAGGACATAAGACTCAAAGTGCATGGATTTCAACATCTGGAAGGATTGAAATTCTTCCTATGGCATAGATGGAAACCTGATCAGGAAGAATGGTCCTTATAGTCACAGAACACTCCATTGAGTACGTGAATATTGTGGGACACTCAATGTGCCGATTGAAGAAGGATTTATATGGATGAGATATTTCTAAATAAAGGGAAGTATATAGTAGAAATATTGAAGAGGTTTGGGATGTTGGATTGCAAGAGAATGGCTACACCTATGGTATCAAATCTGAAGTTGTTGTAGGATACGACTTTAAAGACTGTGGATGTTACTTTATATAGGGAGATGGTGGGTTCATTGATGAACTTGATGAACACAAGACCATATATATGTTTTTCTATGAACACCCTGAGTCAATATATTGAGCATCCCAAGTAGGTTCATTTGGTCACATCAAAACATGTGATGAGGTACCTTAAGGGTACATTGGATTATGGGCTCAGGTATGTGACAAACCATGATTTTGGGTTATATAGATATTCGGATTCATATTGGTCCGAAAATATTCCCGATCGAAATATTACTTTGACATATTTCTTCAATCTAGGCTCCAGTATGGTTTCATGGAGAAGCAAGAAACAATTATGTGTAACACTTAGTATGATTGAGGCAGAGTATGTGGAAGCATGTGTAGAAATTTGCAAAGTAGTCTAGCTTCATAAATTGTTGAATATTGGACTGAATTTGACTTGTAGGTAAGACCTACAAGAAGAGTATGACGAGACTTGGTCTAGAGGAAAAGTGATGAAGTCAATAGGTTGAAGATCCAGTTGATATTCAATGCTTGAGAGGGAACCAGACAGTCAGTTTCAAAGGGAGTTGGGTACTATAGTAAGGAGCAGGAGGCTCCTTTGGATGCAGGAAGCAGTCATGTGTGGAACTCAGTATGGCTGGAGTTGAGTATGTGGCAGCATGTGCAGCAAGTAGTGAAGTAGTGTGGCTTCAGAAATTGCAGACTATTGGATTGAATTTGACTTATAGGTAATCCCTGCAAGAAGAGGATGAAGAGACTTGTTCTATAGGAAAAGTGATGAAGTCAACAGGTTGAATATTCAGTTGATATTTAGTGCTCAAGAGGGATTTGGACGGTCAGTTCTAGATGCAGCTAGGTACTACAATAAGGAGTAAGAGGCTTCGTTGGATGCAGGAAGAAATCATGTGTGGAACTCAATACGACTGAATATTAGTATTTGGAAACATGTGCAGTAGTAGTGTGGCTTCGAGAACTACTATATGGGTTATTTGTTCTCAGACTAGAGGCAACCTGCATTTGGTGTGACAACCAAAGTTGCATGAAGTCATCAGAGAACCCCATGGTCTTTGAAAGGTCTAAGTATATCGAGATCAGATATTACTATATCATAGATATGGTGGAGAAGGGAGTAGTGAGGATCTAGTTTTTTTACTACATAGGATCAAGTTACATACATGTTTACCAAGTCATTGTTGAGGATGAAGTTTGAGTACTTCAGGGACAAGCTTGGTGTGGTCCCTCTTTAGAGGGAGTGTTCTCATCTAGCATGAAAAATGTATGGCGTTGAGACATGTGGAAATCATCCAACATGAAAAAGGATTGGCACTAAGTGTTATCATCCAACATGAAAAAGGGCTAGCACTAAGACATGTGAAACTTATCCATCATGAAAAAGGGTTGGCACTACGTGTTCTCATCCATCATGAAAAATCTGGGTTGGCACTATGTGTTCTCATCCATCATGAAAAATCTGGGTTGGCACTACATGTTCTCATCCATCATGAAAAATCTATGGCACTGAGACATGTGGAACTCATCCACCATGAAAAATGGTTGGAACTGAGTGTTCTTATCTAGCATGAAAAAGGGATGGCACTGAGACATGTGGAACTCATCCATAATGAAAAAGGGTTGGCACTGAGTGTTCTCATCCATCATAAAAAAGGGTTGGCACTGAGATAGGTGGAACTCATCCAACATGAAAAAGGGTTGGCACTAAGACAGGTGAAACTCATCCATCATGAAAAATGGATGGCTCTGAGTGTTCTCATCCAACATGAAAAAGGTTTGGCACTCAGACATGTGGAACTCATCCAACATAAAAAAGGGTTGGCACTATGAGTTCTCATCCAACATGAAAAAGGGTTGGCATTGAGATAGGTGGAACTCATCCAGCATGAAAAAGGGTTGGAACTGAGACTGAGGGTGCACAGGATCAGATACTGATGCATTGTAGGGTAGTGGATGTATTTGGGACTACCCATGAGCCTTTGATGCATTGGTTGTGAATTCACAAGGGTGCACATGATGAGGTACAAATTAATTGTGAGGTAATGGATGTCATGGTGACATGTTGAAGCTATTTGAGAGCTACCCACGGGTAATCTTGGCATAATGTAGAATTTCTCCCTCACCAAGAGGGAATGTTGATGTTTGGGAAACAATGGAAAGTCTTTCTACTAGATTAATAATTAATAATATGATTATTAATTATTAATCTAGTAGATTGAATTTCCAATGTTGCCCAAACATCAACACTTAAGAATAACTTCTGAAATTACATAAAATATCAACAATATCCACTTATGCATTTGATTCAACAATAGGAGCATTTATAGGGAAAAAGGAAAATCTATGAACCTATGTTGCTTATTTTGTTAGTAAAAATTTGACTCTTAAACTTAATTATGTAGTTGCTAAGAAATAATTTATCGTAGTCATTCATGATATTAATAAATTCTGACCTTATATCACTAGCTACAAATTCTTTGTCCATATTGACCACTATGATATTAGGTATCTCATGAAAAAATCAATAACAAATGGAAGAATAACAGGATGGCTCTTATTATTATAGAAATTCAATATTACCATTTTAGACAAGCCTGAAAGAGAAAATCTAGTTGCATATTTTATTTCCTGTATTCATAATCCCAGTGAGACTGTTCCTGTAAAATATATTTTTCTCAATGAAAAATTATTTTCAATATCTATTAGATCTACATGTTTTATTGGAATTGGGTATTACTTTTCTACAGGAAAACTACCACCACATTTTTTCCCAAGAGAGAAGCAAAGGATTATCAAACAAAGTGCTAAATACTTGTGAATTTGGGGGGATATTTTATACTATTGGACACACCTACCACACTTAGAGGGGGGGGTTAATGAGTGTGGGGATATTTTTCCCAAAACTTCCCTTTTACACAAAAAATCCTTAGTTAACATTCAACATTTGATCATTACTCATTGTTGTCATTTACAATCAGTTAGATGTGAATACATATCAGCAACATATATTAGAAACATATCATCAACAAATCATCTCCACAAGGAACACAAAGAACACAAGATGTATGTACAATTTTTCTTTTTATTATGGATTTCAATCCAGGGGTTTTTCAGAAACAACTGAATAGAGTACAACTCTACAAGAGCACCAGCTCTATATGCAGGACTCAACTTACATTCTCAGCACCAACTGAGATGAGGCAACAATCCTCAATAGATATCAATCTGTCAACATAAACAAGTGCATCAACCATGCACCAACCTGTGCCAAACAACCTGTAATCAACCTGTACCATAAACAAGTGCA
>ML778170.1:2925102-2935199 GCA_009831015.1 Picea engelmannii | reverse complement strand
TTTGATAGGGCTTGAAAGTCCACTAAGAATGGTCTTGAGAGTCAATGCATAATTCTTCTTTCCTTCCCTTTGAGCTGCAAACTTTGACTTGTTCTTCAATGGAACTGATCCACCAATGGCTGCCTTCCAAATAGTTGCTCCCATTGTCTTCAAATACACTTTCATCTCTATTCTCCAAGTAGAATAGTTTTCCTCATCAGGGATTGCTATTTCATTATCCATTTGTGTGTCTATGGATCTCCTTCAAAGCTTGTTAAGGCTTGTAGTGAAGGCCCACTCTAATACCAATTGTTGGACACACCTACCACACTTAGAGGGGGGGTTGAATGAGTGTGGGGATCTTTTTCCCAAAACTTCCCTCTTACACAAAAAAACCTTAGTTAACATTCAACATTTTCTCATTACTCATTGTTGTCATTTATAATCAATTATATGTGAATACATATCAGCAACATATATCAACAACATATCATCAACAAATCATCCCCAGAAGGAACACAAAGAACACATGTATGTACAATTTTTCTTTTTATTATGGACATCAATCTGGGGGTTTTTCATAAACAAATGAATAGAGTACAAATCTACAAGAGCATCATATCTATATGCAAGACTCAGCTTACATTCTCAACACAAACTAAGATGAGGCAACAATCCTCAACAGATATCAATCTATCAACATAAACAAGTGCATCAATGATGCAGTCCCCCCCCCCTACTTCATCTTGGTTCTGCGACCTCCCAGTCTCCGGATCGTTCTCTTTCTTGAGCCGAAATGGCCCTTTGGCTCCTGCTGGAATCCTTTGGATGGATCCACAGGTCCCTTCGTCCCCTGGTACAGGTTTTGAGAAAACCTGTGCACGCCTCTTTTTCACATTTTGGGGTTTCATGATTTCGCGAGCCGAGACTCCATGTCTCCTGAATCCTGGTCTCTCGAACACCAAAACCCCAAAATGTCGAAATATACTCATGAACACATTCCACCTTTCAGGATTTCGGAATTCATGATTTCGCAATTTTGGCGGCAGACAGTTCTTGGTCCTTCAACATCCCGGGTCACGAAATGCCAAAAAGGGATTAACGGGCTTTTTCTCCTTCCTTAGCCTCTGTCCATGTGACCAAAACTCTATGTCCATGCACTTAATGTCAAAGTTCTATTGACTTTTTTGATTCAGGGAATCACGATGCAAGTGCTCCCATGTTCTCTATCTTTCAAAATCCTGGTTCACGAAATGTCGAACTGGCTTGGCATTCACTCTTTTGGGGTTTCACGATTCAGGGAATTGTGATGCAAGGTTCCCTCCTTTCCCGTTTTCGAACCTCCGATGGCCAAAATGCCAAAATTTTCCAACACATTTCCCTTTGGGTGTTTTTGTGAATCATGACTTCAGGGTTCATGATTTCAGGAAATCCGGTTACAAGGGATATCTCTGCCCCTTGGAACCCCCAGTGGCCAAAATGACAAAATGCCAAAATATCCTGGCTTTCAATCAATGACTCACAATGACCCCTGGGATCGACGGTTCTGGTCGAATCACGATTACATGGTTCGGGATTCTGAAAGACAAGGGTCTCTGTCTTTCCAACTCGCAGTACCCAAAATCCCGAAATGGGCATCGAGAAACTCTCACCGCTAACCTCCTCACAGCTCCACTTGATCCAATGGCCTGCAGGGTTTCGGTGTTCTTCCTTGAGGATTCTCCACCATCCATTCAAATATTTTAACTCCCCTCACCTAGATCTACGAAACATTAAAGTCTGTGACCTTCTTCCAATTGGACAATCCACGGGGACTTCCGCAGCGATCCAACACTCGACGACGTTCTTCCTCCTAAGATTTTTACTCTATTTTGACTTAGAATATTTTCTAAGTCTATGACGACTCAGCCTTCGTTCCTTATAGGGAATGAATTCCTGGCCTCGACAACACCTTCTGAAGTGTTATCCCTCCTGAGCTTTGTCTAGTTTAGTCTTTGATCTCCCACGCACTCCTTGCGTTTGAGGGATTTTGATAACTCAGATCCATAGTGTTCCTCTCTAGCTCGATGCACACCTTGCAAAGCTCCCAACGAAGAGAAACAATTGAAACTGGGAAAATTCATAGTTCCATCCACTTGTTCATGAAAACAGAGAATAACAGGAAAATGCACACAGTCCAAACACCATACATTTGGGTCAATTTTCCATTCTATTATATTCACAAGTGCCCACTGGCTACACAATACATTCAAAATTACAGTCACTCAAAAGATTGAGATCTCCTACTAGCTCGCAGTTCTCTCTTACCGCTCGTTTCTCTCTGTATTCCATCTCTCTCTAACTGGGTGTGTCAACTTCTACATAACTCAAAGATGTTTCTAGGGTTTCCCCTGGCTACTTGCCTACTCTAAGATTCATCCTACGCTATCTTAGTTCAGTCTCATTATAGAATTGAATTGGAAACTCCTACTCTATTTACAATTTTCAAAACGTGCCTCAAAGGGTAAAATTCGACATCGGTTCAAGCATGCCTCCAAAGGTGAATTCCGGCACTGAATGAAGGCAGATTTCAAAATCGGTTGCAACTCTCAACGTTGAATTTCTGGAAGAACTCACATGTGTTGAGTGGTCTTGCCTCTGCACACTTGCCAACGATGCTCCTGCATCATACTCCCCTTGACAAAAATTCATGGACCCCTGTCCATGAGCTCCTCTACTAATTTTCCCTACTTCTGGATAACAGCTTCATTTTCCCAACTAGAATCTTCTATTGGGTGTCCCTTCCATTTGACCAGATACTCAAAATAATTCTTCCTCCTGATCTTTTTGTCAATCCTCTGATCAACAATTTTCTCCATATGTGTATTTTCTACCACAGGCATCTGTTTCTCCAACTGAATCTTTCCTTGATCTTCTGACCCTTCTGTGTCATTTTTCCTATAAGGGTATAGGTTTGAAACATTGAATATGGGTGAAATGCCCACACTATTTGGCAGTTCGATCTCATAGGCGTTTGCATCAAAATTCCTGAAGATCTTATAGGGTCCTATCTTCTTCATCTTCAATTTTTTATATGTTCCCCTAGGGAACCTTTCCTTCCTGAGATGTGCTAAAACTTGATCTCCCACTTCAAATTGAAGTTCCCTGCGATGTTGATCAACTCTGTGCTTATATTTTTGGTTAGAACTCTGTAATTGTTCTTTTATCTGACTATGGAGTCTCTGCATTTCAACAGCAAAATCCTTTGCTCCAGTGCTTTTGATCTCTCCCTGTTCCAAGTCCCTTAACTCAAACACTCCCCTGGGTTGCATTCCATAGAGTATTTGGAATGGACTCCTTCCAGTACTCCTGTTTGGTGAGTCATTGTATGCAAATTCTGCTTGTGGTAGAATCTGATCCCACTGGTTATGATGTTTAGTAGCCAAGCTTCTCAATAAGTTTCCCAAACTTCTATTTACCACCTCAGTATGCCCATCTATCTGAGGGTGATAAGCTGAGCTGAAGGACAAATTTGTCCCCATCTTCTTCCACAATTTCCTCCAAAAGTGACCAACAAATTTCATGTCTCTGTTTGAGACAATGCTCTCGGGTAGGCCGTGAAGTCTCACAACTTCTCTGAAAAACAGATTTGCAACATGTGTTGCATCACTGGTCTTCTGGCATGGGATGAAATGTGCCATATTTGAAAACCTATACACCACCACAAATATGGAATAGAATCCCTTTTGTGTTCTTGGCAATCCCAACATGAAATCCATTCTTATTGCATCCCAAGGCCTCTCTAGTATCGGCAATGGTTGATACAATCCAGTGTTATGTCTTTTCCCCTTTGCATGTTGGAAGATTCTACATCTGTTCACCAACTTTATCACATCTGTTCTCATACCTGGCCAATAGTACGAGCTTCTCAACTGTGCAAATGTTTTATCATGGCCGAAATGTCCATCCAATCCTCCACTATGCTTCTCCTTCAGAAGATTGTCCCTCATTGAGCATCTTGGTATGCACAATTGATTTCCTCTGAACAACAATCCTTCATGAACCATATACTATATCCATTGACTTCTATCTCTCAGTATAGGGCTTGTACATGCTTCGTAGGCCTCCTTGAAATCTGTATCATCACAATACATATCCTTAAGGTGTTCAAACCCCAAGGTCTTCACCTGGAATTCCTGTAGAATTGAACATCTCTTTCTTAACGCATCAACAACCTTGTTAGTATTCCCAACAATATGTTTTATGAAAAAAGTAAAATTTTTCATAAATTCAACCCATTTTTCATGTCTCTAATTCAATTTTTCTTGTCGGGTTATGAATTGTAAAGCTTGGTTATCGTTGTACAAGACAAACTCTTGCGGGACAAGATAATGCCTCCATTTCCTCAATGCTTGAATTATGGCATAGAAATCCTTGTCATATGTGGAGTATTTCCTCTTAGTCTCATTCAGATTCTTGCTAAAATAGGCAACAGGTCGATTGTCCTGACTCAAAACTTCTCCTATTGCAACTCCACTTGCGTCACATCTTACCTAGAATGTCTTTTCGAAATTTGGCAAGACCAGAATTGGTTGTTCTGTTATTTTCTCCTTTAGTATATTGAAGCTCCTTTCGGCCTCCTCTGTCCATTTAAAAGACTTGTGCCGCTTCTTCACTATATCCATCATGGGTGCACAAATCCCACTGAAGTCTCTAATGAACTTTCTATAAAAACTTGCTAAACCATGAAAGCTCCTTACCTCGAACATGTTCCTTGGTGACAGCCATTCTCTAATCGCTTTCACCTTCTCTGGATCCATATTCAGTTCATTTGAAGAGATCATGAAACCCAAATAAATGAGTTTTGTCTTCATAAAAGAGGATTTATTCAAATTGATCAGCAGCTTCTCTTGATGTAGCCTCCTCATTACTAGCGTTAGGTGTCTCAAATGCTCCTCTTTAGTCTTGCTAAAGATCAGTATATCGTCCAGATATACAACCATGAACTTGCCAATGAAATCTTTTAGAATTTAGTTCATCAGCCTCATAAAAGTGCTTGGGGTATTCGTTAAGCCAAATGGCATAACTAGCCACTCATACAGGCCTTTATTCATCTTAAAGGTTGTTTTCGATTCATCACCTTCTCTCATCCTGATCTGGTGATATCCACTTTTTAGATCTATCTTAGAAAAGAAATTTGCTCCACTTAAACAATCCATTAAATCATCCATTCTTGATAAAGGGAATGTGTACCTGATGATGATCTTGTTGATGGCTCTTGAGTTTGTGCACATTCTCCATCCTCCATCTTTCTTTGGGCTTAACATAGTTGGTACTGCACATGGGCTCAAACTTTCTCTGACTAATCCCTTATCCAATAACTCTTGGACTTGGTTATTCACCTCCTCATTTTCTTGAGGTGTTAATCTGTATGCTACCTTGTTTGGTAGGCTTGCTCCTAGTATCAAGTCGATATGATGATTGATACTCCTGATGGGTGGCAATGAGTTTGGCAGCTCATCCACCACTATATCAGCAAAATTATCCAGCAACTCTTGAACTTCTTTAGGTAGATCATTCACTGATGTACTTGTAAGGATGACTTTGGGCTTCCTCACCACAAAAAACTGCATCTCCTCTTCTTCCTTGACTTCTTTCAGGAGTTTCTTCCTGCTCATGAGAAGTATGCTTGTGTTGGCTTCCTCCTTCGCTCTCTTCTCCTCCATTGGCAACAACATATGCATCCTACCATTCTTCTCCAATGTATATGTATTCCTTCTTCCATAATGAATGGAATTTATATCAAACTTCCATGGTATTCCCAAAAACATGTGGCATACATCCATGGGAATTACATCACATAGGATATCATCTTTATATCCTCCTATTTTAATTTCAACCAGGCATTGTTTAGCGATCGTTACCTGGTGGCCTTTTTGCATCCATGAGACTTTGTATGGCCTCGAATGTGTAGTTGTCTTCAGCTCCAATTTCTCCACCATATCTATGGATACTAGGTTGTCAGTACTCCCACTGTCAATGATTACCTTGCATACTTTATCCTTAGTCTTGCAAGTTGTCCTGAAGAGATTGTTTCTCTGCACTGGCTTTTCAATTTCTACCTCTGGTTTTAAGAGAACTTTTCTCAACATCAGAGATGCTCCATCCTCTTCTCCTTCTGCCTCAACATCTCTTCATTGTGCTTCTGAAATGTGAGCTTCTCCTCCTTCCTTCTTCTTCTTGGGACACTCCCAAGACATCTACCCTATATTTCCACAGTTATAGCACCTTACTCCCCCTCTTCCTCTTTCTCTAGAAGAGTTTCTTCCACCACTTTGTATTCCTCATGAACTTCCTCCTCATCCCGAGTGATTGTGTGGTTTCTCAGCCTCTTCCTTAGACTGTTGTGCTCTGTCATGGTTAAATCCCTTGCTTTTTCTTTGGATCGATCTTTTACCTCTTCCTCACTGGTTTTGTTTTCTGGCCAGCTTCTCCTCTGCCTTCAGTGCAAGTTGATAAGCATCTTCCACAGTCCTTACTGACATCATGCTAAGCTCATCCTGGATCTCATATCTAAATCCATTTATATATCTGGCGACTCTTTCTTCATCTCTCTCCCTTTGTCCAATTCTTATGTTCAGCCGGTAGAACTCCTCGGTGTACTCCTTGACTGTCATCCCTTTCTGTCTCAGGTTTTGTAGCTTCCTGAATAGATTGATCTGGTAGTCTTTGGGTATGAACTTAGCCTTCAGTTTGGCTACCATCCTGTCCCAACTCTCTATCCTATGTTTTCCTTTACTTCTCCTCTCAGCCTACAGTTTGTCCCACCATAGTGTTGCATTCCCTTTTAGCTGGGTGACTGCCTGCTTCACCTTCTTCTCCTCATCAAAATATTCATAGTTGAAGTGTTTGTCCATGGACCTTATCCAGTCCAACAGTTCTTCAGCATCTAGATTTCCCTCATACATGGGGACCTCTATCTTAGCTCTACCTCCCAACCTGGAAACTACTCTCAACAAACGTTCTTCTGCAGCATCCTCTCCTGCACCTTCTTCAACCTCAACCTATTCACTTTATGCATCACTGACATCCCCAACATCAGGTGCTCTTCTCTGTGCTACTTCCATTGTTTCCAATCAGGCATGAAGCTCTCGTGTCTCCCTCTCTACAACACGGTTGGATAAAGGTGACTCTAGTCTTCTTGGCGACATTATGTCGATTGTCTGCCACACACAGAGTACATCTCTAAGTTCTTTGTCTCCTTCTTTTCCTCCTTCGCCTGAAGTCTATAGACAAAAAACTGATGCTCTGATACCACCTAATGCAACCCCCCCCCCCCCTAATTCAATAGGGTTCTGTGACCTCTCAGTCTCTGGATCATTCTCTTCCCTGAGTTGAAATGGCCCTTCGGCTCCTGCTGGAATCCTTTGGATGGATCCACAAGTCCCTTCATCCTCTGGTACAGGTCTTGAGAAAACCTGAGCGCACCTCTTTTTCGCGTTTCAGGGTTTCGTGATTTCGCAAGCCGGGACACCACGTCTCCTGAATCCTGGTCTCTTGAACACTCGAACCCTGAAATGTTGAAATCTACTCATGACCACGTTCTACCTTTTGAGATTTTGGAATTCACGATTTCGTGATTCCGACGGCAGACGGTTCTTGGTCCTTCAACCTCCTAGGTCCCAAAATGTCGAAAAGGGCTTAACGGGATTTGGCTCCTCCCTTAGGCTCCATCCATGTGACCACAGCTCTGTTTCCACACTCTTAACGCCAAAGTGTTATTGACTTTTGTGATTCAGGGAATCATGATGCAAGCACTCCCCTATTCTCTATCTTTCGAAATCCTAGTTCACGAAATGCCAAACTGGCTTGGCGTTCACTCTTTCAAGGTTTCACGATTCGGGGAATTATGATGCAAGGGTCCCTCCTTTCCCCTTTTCGAGCCTCTGGTGGCCAAAATGGAAAAATGTCGAAATGTTCCAACACCTATCAATTCGGGTTTTTTTGTGAATCATGACTTCGGGGTTCCCGATTTCGGGAAATCCGGTTACAAGGGATATCTTTTCCCCTTGGAACCCCCGGTGGCTGAAATGCTGAAATGTCAAAATATCCTAGCATTCAATCAATGACTCACAATGTCCCCTGGGATCGATGGTTCCATTCAAATCGTGATTTCACAATTTTGCGGTTCAGGATTTTGAAAGACAAGGGTCTCTGTCTTTCCAACTCACGGTACCTGAAATCCCGAAATGGGCGTTGAGAAACTCTCGCCACTAACCTCCTCGCAGCTCCACTTGATCCAACGGCTTACGGGGTTTCAGTGTTCCTCCTCGAGGATTCTCCACTTTCTGTTTAGATCTTTGAACTCCCCTCACCTACATCTACGCAGCATTGAAGTCTTCACTCCTTCTTCCAATTGGACAATCCATAGGGACTTCCACAGTGATCTAACACTCGACGACGTTCTTTCTCCTGAGCTTTTTACTCGATTTCGACTTAGAATATTTTCTAAGTCTACGATGACTCAACCTTCGTTCCTTCTAGGGAATGAATTCTTGGTCTCAACAACACCTTCCAAAGTGTTATCCCTCTTGAGTTTTGTCTGGTTTAGACTTTGATATCACGCACAGTCCTTGCGTCTGAGGGATTTCGATAACTCATATCCACGATGTTCCTCTCTAGCTTGATGCACGCCTTGTAGAGCTCCCAACGAAGAGAAACAATTGAAACTGAGAAAATTCATAGTTCCATCCACTTGTTCATGAAAACAGAGAATAATAGGAAAATGCACATAGTCCAAACACCATACATTTGGGTCAATTTTCCATTGTATTATATTCACAAGTTCCCACTAGCTACACAATACATTAAAAATTACAGTCACTCAAAATATTGAGATCTCCTACTAGCTCACAGTTCTCTCTTACCGCTCATTTCACTCTGTATTCCAGCTCTCTCTAACTAGGTGTGTCAACTTCTACATAACTCAAATATTTTTCTATGGTTTCCCCTGGCTACTTGACTACTCTAAGATTCATCCTATGCTATCTTAGTTCAGTCGCATTCCAGAGTCGAAATGGAAACTCCTGCTATGTTTATAATTTTCAAAACGTGCCTCAAAGGGTAAAATTTGACATCGGTTCAAGCGTGCCTCCAAAGGTGAATTATGGCACTGAATGAAAGAAGATTTCAAAATCAGTTGCAACTCTCAACGTTGAATTTCTAGAAGATCTCACACATGTTGATTGGTCCTGCCTCTACGCGCTTGCCAATGATGCTCCTACATCAATCAACTATGCACCAACCTGTGCCAAACAACCTGTAATCAACCTGTACTATAAACAAGTGCATCCAACCATGTACCAAGTATATAAAAATCATGTGTCAAATACTCATTAACAATGACTCATCAATATGTACCAACATCATCAACTATACACCTCATGTATGTGCCAACTCATCAACTGCTTGTCTCAACCATGACTAGTTTTCGATTAGTCAACAACCCCAACTTGAAATAATCATAACTTTGTACCTGTAATGAATAAAGATATAAAACTTATACACAATGTTCTTCAATGTGTTTTATGCAATTCCTCAAGGTGGCACTACTTGGAACCTCTCACAAAAGGTGTTATAGAAAAAAAGGCATACCTTGTTGAATTCTGGCTTATTCTAGACAGAGACCTTGTAGAGCATGGACCGCACAAAATATTCATTGAATTGATATGAAAATATTACAAAACATACTAAATCTATTACCCTAACCAACACATTTGGTCTCACTTAATTTGGATCTGTTATGAAGAAGTTATGACGTTTTTACCCGAAATACTTGTTTTTAACTAGTTTCAGGACTAGCCACAAACCTTATTTTCCACGGAGTGTAACTCCCAAAATACAACGAACCACAAGTTGAATTTTTTACCACAGATATTGGGATATGTTTTCTCAATGGAATAGAAATTTCACAGTCTGAAGCATTATATAAAAAAAGTTATAGCGAAAATGGTGAGATGACCTGTAAATAACATACCTTAGAAAGCACCATCAAAAGAATTTATCCTTCCTTGCATTTCGGCCTTCTTTTCTTCACCTTCCTTCTGAAATTCGGCTTAGATATCCTTGGTTACCTCAGT
>ML778170.1:2912582-2924473 GCA_009831015.1 Picea engelmannii | reverse complement strand
AGGATAGTTTCACCAACAATTTCCTTGATCTTCATCTCATTATTCCACATACAAGCATGGGTCCTCCAACCATTCTTCTAGGATAACTCAATCCATAAAGCATCTTCCCGTGAGGGCTTTCACCATAAGGGGACCACTTTGGAGTTCATCAATTTTTGCACCTTATCAATCATGATAAGAAAATAATGAGAGCAAGGGTCCTCCAACCATTCTTATAGGATAACTCAATCCACAAAGCGTCTTCCCGTGAGGGCTTTCACCATAAGGGGGCCACTTTGGAGTTCATCCATTTGTGCACCTTATCAATCATGATAATACAATAATGAGTCATCTATACATTTTTCCAACAATGCATCGTATACCAATGAAACCACAATGATCCATCTTCATAATGTATCAA
Organism: Picea engelmannii; assembly: GCA_009831015.1. NCBI lineage: Eukaryota > Viridiplantae > Streptophyta > Pinopsida > Pinales > Pinaceae > Picea > Picea engelmannii. The sequence continues at coordinate 2,924,073 of ML778170.1, read as the reverse complement.
TGACAACTCATTGATCCATCTTCATCTATGCATTCTCATCAAGGAAAATACATATTATGTTACATCAATCATCAATCAATCAATCCTTTGACATCAATCAATCACTTGACATTAATCAATCAAACCATTTGCATCAATGACAACATGATCCAACATCTACATAGGAGAAAATTTGATTATTTGTAGATGTGTCAGAGAATATGAGATGTTCTCCATATTGAAGGGATGTCGTGATGAGCCATGTGGTGGAAGATTTTCAGATAAGAGGACTTCATATAAAATTATTCACAATGGATACTATAGGCCTACCCTTTTTAGAGATGCCAAAAAGTATGTGAGGATTTGTGATAGTTTCCAGAGAATGTGGTGTTTAATAGCAACAAATGAAATGTCTCTTTAGCCACAAGTCCTTGTTGAAGATTTCAAAAAATTATCCATATACTTTGTGGGGCCCATGAATCCTTTATCAAGGAAGAAATGGTATATTCTTATACACATAACTTATGTTACTAAATAGGCATACGTAAAATATTTAACAAATGAAACTAAACAAACAGTGGTAGATTTGTTTGAAGACATCTTTCTTCATTTTAGGCTTCCTAGGGAAATTTTTACTGATCAGGGAACACAGTTTACATCTAAGTTAGTTCAGTCAATAGTCCAACAATATAAAATCAAGCACTAGAATTCTACTCCATATTATCCACAATACAATGGCCAAGTGGAGTCTACAAACAAGATTCTATAAGCAATTGTAACCAAGACAGTGCAACTCCATCAAATCGATTAGGCATAAAATCTTCTTGAAGCTTTATGAGCATATAGGAAAGAATGGAAAAACACTATTGGTTTCACCCTATATGAACTGGTATATGGAAAATAAGTAATTCTTCCTATTGAATTTCAGATCAAAACCTTTAAGATTGCAATAGAATTAGGAATGAATCTATCTAAGGAAAAAAAATAGAGAATTTCACAGTTGAATGACCTAGATGAGATACGCCAAGATGCCTTGCAATAGACCATTCTTGTAAAAAAACAATGGGGAAAATGGCATGCCATATTTATCAAAAAGAAGTAATTTAAAGTTGGTGATTAGGTCTTACTCTTTGACTCAAATTTTAAGGATTTCAAGGGTAAGTTTACCACTCATTGGCTTGCTCCTTTTGAAGTTGAAACAATTTTTAACAATGGTTATGTGAATATAAAGACAAAATGATGAAAGAGTTTCATTTGTGATCAATGACCATAGATTGAAACTCTACAACAATCCTATGTCATGGGATGAATTTATTTCTACTTTATTTCAGCAAGTTGAGATGGAAGTTGTGAGTAAGAGAGATAACTCTCCTACTCTTACACCATCTTGAATTTAATTTTATAAAATATAAAAATAATGTCTAGATATGAAAACCATATTTATGGTGTTGCTAGAACTGAAATTTGTTTGAAACCCATATGTCTAGCTAGAAAAGTTCTCAAAAATTCCATTTTTTAGCATTTTTATAATAAGTTGCAGGATATGCAGAGCTTGTAACATGTTCCAGAAATAATATATTTTTTAAATTTTTTTAGCATATGAAAATAATGTTCAAAAGACAACATTCAAGATCCAAGGTCAATTCAACTTTTGTTTCAAACTCCATATCTAATAGCAGTTGTAAGAATCTGTGTTCCTTTGCATGTAGAAAGTCAAATGTTAGTATTTTAACAGTGTTGCAGGAAGTTTGTTTCTCCAATTATAAAAGTTTCAGTATTGAATAATTTAGCAAATAATACCCTCTTCCTTTTTCTAAGTAAATTATAAAGAGAAATCAAAATCCCAATCCATTTCAAAGATCAACACTTGAAGACTCCAATCTGCAAAGAATTTTATAGAAAAAATCAAGGTTTGGTTGTAGATTTTTTTTTATACATTTAATCTTATAAAAATTAGGAAATAAAAAATATATGATAACTTAAATATTCTCTTTTCATTTATCCATTTTATTCCAAGTTCCAAAATTACTATTATTCCTATGAATAATAGTAATTCACCTCAACCAAATATATGTATTCGATATTACAGGTCACTTTGTTGTATGATTACGACTATCACTCCTTATTTTACCCACTTAAATCATTATGATATCCATGGCATGTCCAATGGGATCAAATCTTTGTATGAGCATTTCAAATAATGATTTGAAATAACTGATTAGATTCATAAGTGATGGTTATGATTTCCATAGTATCGTTGTTAATTTTAAACATTTGCTTCTCCATTTTTATACCATAAACTCAATAATCTCTGGCAAAAGAGTTAGGCCACAAGGGGTTTTATATAGAAATCCCTATCTTTACAAATGTACCAAAGAGGTCTGGCATAAGAAATACTACCATAGAACCTTCACAAAGTCCAGAAATTGATATTCATCAGCAAATGTTTTATGATTACTTGGAATCTATGATATAAGATGATAAAGCACCCTCTTAAAAAGATATCAAAAATATTATGAAGCCTTAGGAAGCTAATGATAAGGTACACATTCCTTCCTTTATTCCACAACTACAAAAAACAAAAAACAAAAAAAAAAAAAAAAACACTAAGAAATTAAAGAAAGAAGTAGAGGAGTTACAAGTTTTAGAAAGACATGTTAGGAATGACAATGCACAATTGAATGTTAAAAGTGCTAGAATTGTGAAAGAAAAAACAGAGTTATTGTCTGAAAATCAGCTACTAAATAAACATGATCTTAAATGGTTCAAGAAGAATAGGGAAATTAATAGGCACAATGAAAGACTTCAGAGGAAAAACAAAGGATTGAAGTTTAAAGTTTTGATGAAATGATCGAGAAGACAATTTCGTATATGGTCTTGTTCCAAATTATCTTTAAATTCAAATTAGGGAAACAAATAATGTTTAAAATAGTAGCATAAGAGAACCATGGCTTTCTCTAATTTTGACATTGTGTGAGGACATGCAAAATCTTCATTATGGGGGTAATGTTGGGTCTGCATTTTATTGTTATTTGCAATAGGAACCAAGCCAAATTTGACCTTTTTCCATCCTTTTTTACCTCAAATGTATTCATTTTTCTCATCATTTGTAAGGATTTAAATCTAAAACGAGCATATAAGTAAGTTGTTCTTTATTCCTAAAAAATCCTAATTTGGTAAGTTAAATGTTATTAAAAAAGGATTTACTAACTAACAATTATAGGAACAGCTTATGGAAATTTTCCATTGATTTACTTATCAACACTTTATCAAAGCTAAATATACCACCTAGGATTCATTCATAATCTTCATGGTATGATTAAATTCCTATCGAACCTTCCTAAATGGGATCGAAAGTCTTTGATAAAAGAGCAGTCAACAACAATATTTGTGAAGACACATAACCTGTAATTAACTTGCAGATCCGATAATTGTTTGATGAAGTGCATATCAACATTTGATTGAGGTATCTTTTCCTTGTGATCATGGGTCATAATCACAACAGAGCAAGACCAAGTGAAAGAGGCGACAGTCTCCCCTTAGTAACAAGCACACAAAAACTAAAGAAAATAACAACTTTAATTAGGAGAAAGTAGGGATAGATAGGAGAAAAGAAGGTGCACGTTGTTCTCTCGTTTGATGTCAATCCCCACTCCAATTTGTTGAAGAGCTCCTGATCTTCCACTCGAATCAACCTATAAGATATATACAAACTAGGTCTATGATGGAAGTAGTTATACAACCAAAAGCATGTGGATGTTATATGTCATATTCAAAGTAAGCATAAATACAAATGTACATTGAAGACAAATCTAGGGGAAAACAAACTCTTTTATTATCAACAAGTGAAAAAGGTAAGTTACAACATTGTCATCCTTAAGTATTGTTTTAAAGCCAACTATCTCGGTTCCTCCAGGAATCCTCAAGCATCAACTCAATTGATATAGACTTCTCTCAATGGATCAGATAGGGATAAGGAGACACCCTATAGCCACATAAAATGAGAAAGAAGATTTGGAAAAGGATTTTCCAATATAAATGGGATGTTGCTCAGAGAATATAGGGAAATGAGGCTTGCTAGATGTTGGCAGCATAACTTTGCACCAAGGGACTTGCATTCCCATATTTATCCCTCTATGGTTGTTTTATATATTCCCAAAGAGGTTTGGGGAGATGAATTCCATTATGTACGGGAAAGGGTTGTTGGGAAACGAGCCCAACTGAAAAACCCACCCGAAAACATGGGATTATTTTTTGTTTCACCAAAAGTGAGGGCATTCACAGGTTGTAGTGAGGAAAGGTGCGAATTTCCTCATGTTGCACTAGGGAAACCCACATATATTCTCTTATGGCATGTTTTTTAGATGATTTTTGAGAGGACCTTTAGGGAAAATTCTAGCAAGCATTGAGAAAGGGTTAATCCATGGAACAAAATCGTAGGTGTAGCATTTTGTTCTATAACATATGCCCCCTGATGTGTGAGTTCAGAAGGGAAAAATGATGGCCGGAATACATTATGAAACTCTGAGAGGAGAGGATGCATCGAAGTGTCCATGGAGGTTCCCAAACAACCGATCAAAAATCAATAACCATAAACAAAGATCAAGCAAGATTTTTGTTTCCCAATTCGAGCATACCCATGCTCAGGAGTGATAAAGCATGGCCACCAAAGAAAATACACTACATATCCATGGTACATATGAAATTTTGACTAATGTCCATGGCCACAAACAATATACAGAGGAAACATGCGATAAATATGAAGTAGCAAGCATGGCCATGGATAATACACAGTGGATCTATTGGGAAACTGAGAGGGGGGGGGGGTGAATCAGTTGTTACTGTGCTTAAACAATTATGCCCATTTTAAACTCATTATAGAACACTCAATGATGATCACAATAATGTAGGGAAGTAAGCAATATAATATTCAACACCAATCACACACATGAAATACACAGAGACAGATATTCCTGAGGAAACCCATAAAGGGAGAAAACCTCTTCTTCTTGATATGATAAGTAGTCTTTATTTTCTGTACATTATCATTCCTATGAGAACCAAATCCTTTTTAGGCTATCACCTCTGTTTTACAAGAAACAACTTTCTAAGAGCACCAACTCTCTCAATTCTCTAGCACCCACTAGAAGGAAGCACCAACTCCCTGAGTGTTCCAACACCAACTGGATGGAAGCATGAACTTCCAGTTACACAGGCACCAACTTGTATAACAGAGAACAATATCTCTCCCTTGCACCACCCTACCACCATGGTTTTTCTGGTTGCAACCAGATGGAAGCTACAAATCCCTGTGTTCAAGCACCCACTTGAAACTCTGAGGACAACAATCCTCCCTAGCACCACCCTACCACCCTGAGATATAAATATTTGTTACTGAAATTTATATAGTGATAAATTATTTAACAATGGATTACTAGTCTTATCACTATTCTGCTACATTGTTGTGCTCTTCCTGCATCAGTGTCTTCTTGCTCGCATATTCTTATGCTTTCTATTCTTCTACTCTGTCTCTGCATGTGCACCTAATCTTTCTCTTCCTCTCTCATATATGTATCTATCTTCTATCTATTTCTTCTACATCTTATGCTCTGTGCACCATTGTCATTCTATGCACTATGCCTCTTCTGTGAGCTTCATCTCCTACGCACAACCTGCTTCTACCCACATGAATAACTATCAAAAGAAGCAACCATCTCTTCTTTGTTCTACATATATTTATCATGTCAAGTCCTCTACCAGATCATACACACATCTCTTCATCCTCTTAGGGGATTATAATGAATTTGTTCATCATTAGCAGGCATTATCATGAGATTCTCTAGCTTCTCTGGCAGTTACATTCTTCGACACTTTTCCATCTGTCAATTGTCTCTATGATGAGTCTTCGTTCCACTGGCAGTTACCTCGAGACTCTTCACCTCCTCTGAAAATCACCTTGAAGCTCTTCGAATTCTCTGGCAGTTACAATCACTCCATTCTGGCAGTTACAGAGAGAACCTTCACATGTTCATCCCTTTAGCATCTTTTCACTTCCTAAGAAAAATTCACAGTGGACGCTAGATTTTATGGCTAAGCCCCTTCCTTTCACGTGGCCACGAGCTATGATCAGACACCTACCCAAAATTTGCTTTGTGAATTTGTGTTTCATATTTTCTGTTGTGAGTCACCTTGATTCTCCCAACTCTTGAATTCCTGAGGTGGAGCCTAGAGATGTGTTAGCTCCTCCCTTAACCTTCGCTGATGTGACCATGGTTGTGACCAAACGCCTATTCAAAGGGCACTTCATGATATCGGTCTAGTGAGATCTAGATCTATATCTTGATATGACCTTGGGCGATGATCTCATGTGACCATGTGATTTTGAGCGCGTCCAAAGGAGGTTTGAGGAAAACCCACTTTTCATCCCATAATTCACTACGAGCCTCCACATGTCCTTTCCCCAAAACCATGGTTTCGATTGCATCCCTCTCACGAAAAATCAAGACACGAGCATGTTCTAGCCCCGCAATGTGGCGGGACTGTCGATCTCACGATCTTGATGGTGATCTTGAACTGATGGTTCAGATCTGTCCAATCAAGTTTATGGATCATATCTACCCTTCCTAAATCAACCGTTGAGATTTTCTTCATGATCAGAGCATCGGGAGTTTCAAATCTCAAACCTCGCTTTTCCCATATGCCAAACTCCCGGAGTTGAAAATCCATTGGCGTGTGTCCCTCTCAAATCAAAGGTCCTCATTCACTTTAGTAATTTGACCTTTCAACAAGATGAACGGTTCTTCGGTTGATCCGGATTATTTTCGGCACGAAATGAGAGCGGAGATATAATAAGGAAATGCACAGAGATATCGCATATATCCAATAATATAATAGAAACGTATCAGATATGCAACCATAAACATAGATATACAGTAATACACGATTTATATTAATGAAATAAATGTACAGAGACTGTAAAAATACAGAGTGAAAGACTCGCTAGAATGGTGGCAGCTTATCTCTGAGAAGAGATGTGACGGCTACTCGCATTCGCAAGAAGATGATTACAATGAGGCTCTGAATTCCCTTTTACAATAAATGGGAATGTAAAAAAGTCCTAAACATCAAAAAACCTAACCCTAGGAGATGAAGCGCCAAAATTCATATGGGCTCCGTTTGGGTAAGTGAGTACATCAACTTCCCGGGGTCGTAACTTTTGCATACGATCTTCGTTTTAGGCGTTTGATAGCTCGTTGGAAAGGTATTGTCGAGGAGATTCATTTTGGGGGCTCAATAATGCCTTAAAATATCATTAAGAACCTAGATCTCTAAAAACCTTCATTTGGACCCTCAAAATGGCCCCGGAAGTTAAAACCTGCTAAAAATAGTAAATTACCAAAATTGCCAGAAAGCCGTTTTGAGCCATTTGGAAAAGGTGGGTGGCCACCGATATCCACCTGGATCAATCCTCCCTCCTTAGGAAGCAATGGTCTCCATTTCATTGAGTTCCCAGAGGAGAGGGAAAAGCATTTGTTGAATCTGCATCTTGGTGAGTTGCTTGTCTTGCTGGAGAAGTGGCGTTGCTTAGCTTGTTGAAGTCTATCACGAACCTTTGGCTGGAAGGTTTGGAACTTTTTAACCAGTCTGGATATTTTAGATGACTGTGTGCAGAAGGAATCTTCATGCTTTTCTACAACCTTCTCGACCTGCTTATGTTGGATAGAAGGTTCTTGGGTCGAAGTTGTGGTCGTTGCAGTATCCTTCTGTTCACCCTTTGAACAGATTGTGGAGAAGATGAATTTTGTAGTATGAGATACTACCTTGCAGCAGTGTTTAGGTGGGGCAATAGTTGGAACTACCTCTGGTATCCTATAGAGATGACCCCCAAGTGTAATAATGACACTACGGGGTCGAGACTCATAGATAGCATGGAGTTTCCACATATATGGCTGGCACAAGAGAACATCATAGACATCCAGTGGGGAAACATCACATAATACCTCATCCTTGAAGGGTTGGATGTCGTATGACAATCGACACTGCTGGCTAATTTGAAGATCTCGTCCTTGGCGAAGCCACCCGATGTTGTATGGTGGAAGGTGTGGTGTTGTCAACAATCCCAACTGTTTGACGACCTCTATTGAGATGAGGTTCTTCTGACTTCCACTATCAACAATAAAATGCAGCTGGGTCCCCTTCACCCACATATGTGAATGAAAAAGGTGCTCCCCCTCTTCTGGATCTGTTGGTTCTTCTGGTTGAATTATTGTGATCACGACAATAGTAGTGGGGTCTGCATCGATGATCTGTCTTTTAATAGTAATTTCAGAATCAGATTCGGAATCAGGGTTCTGCTCCTTGTGTTTGATCTCAGCCACCAATGACTGTTTTGAGTGACATTCATCGGTGTTGTGCCAGGGGATTTTATGGAAATCGCACCATTTTCCGATGTCCTTCTTTGTCTTCCCATGACCCTTCTTTTCCGGTGGCTTGGACTAGTTTTCGGGAGACTGTTTGTTAGGGTTGTCTTTGTCATACTTTGGTTGTTGTGGATTTGCAGACACGAACTCCCATTTGTTCTGGTGCTTAAATTTCTTCTCGATTTTAACAACATATCGATAGGTAGCACCGAGTGATGAGATGTCAAAAAAATCCATTTCAGCTTGGATGTATCTGTGTAGAGCCCCACGGTATTTCAAAACCAAATGTCATTCAGAGTCTTTGATACCCACCTTGGTGCGCAAGGTATGGAATCTATTGGTGAACTCTGGAACTGATTGACCCCTTTCTTGCCACAGTGTGGTCCATCTCATGTATTGGTCCTCATAGTTGCCAACAGGGTAGTATTGTTCCTTTACCGCAGCCACAAAAAAATCCCAAGTGGGCTCGGCCCCATATATTCCAGAATCCTCTGTGGAACTCTGCTCCCAGTAAGTTTCCCACCAATTTTTGACATGGGGGAGAGCCTTAAGGAGTGCGAAGGTGATCTTTTCCTTGTCTGAAAAATTATGAACAGAGAAATAACCTTCTAGCAGATTTAACCATTTATCTAGGGCATCTGCATCTATTTGACCTTCAAATATGGGAATATCAAAATTAACATGTACATTGAAAGGCGAGGTGCCTCCAAAGTGGTCGTTTTATGAAGATGTGCCTGATGCTATCGGCAGGCGTTGAAGGATGTGGGAAAAATTCTCCATCATTTCATCCCTATGTCGCGTGAGAGCTTGCTCAAGCAACAGACTGATAGGATCGTCTGCTCCATCGTTTTTCATTTCTTCCTCCATTGAGGGCTTCTTGGGTGTGCGAGAGAAATTTTCCCCGAGAGAGACAAGCTCGAGACCCAACTTGCTATACTCGGACCTCGTCAGGGACATGCATTGAAAAAAACAATCAAGAGAAGCCTGCTCTGATACCACTGATCCAGATTATTTTCGGCACGAAATGAGAGCGAAGATATAATAAGGAAATGCACATAGATATCGCATATATCCAATAATATAATAGAAATGTATCAGATATGCAACCATAAACACAGATATACAATAGTACACGATTTCTATTAATGAAATAAATGTACAGAGACTGTAAAAATACAGAGTGAAAGACTCGCTAGAATGGTGGCAACTTATCTCTGAGAAGAGATGTGATGGCTACTCGCATTCACAAGAATATGATTACAATGAGGCACTGAAGGCCCTTTTACAATAAATGGGAATGCCAAAAGTCCTAAACATCCAAAAACCTAACCCTAGGAGATGAAGCGCCAAAATTCATATGGGCCCCATTTGGGTAAGTGAGTACATCAACTTCCCGGGGTCGTAATTTTTGCATACGATCTCCGTTTTAGGCGTTTGATAGCTCGTTGGAAAGGTATTGTTGAGGAGATTCATTTTGGGCCCTCAATCATGCCTTCGGATATCATTGAGAACCTCGATCTCAAAAAACCTTCATTTGGACCCTCAAAATGGCCCTGGAAGTTAAAACCTGCTAAAAATAGTAAATTGCCAAAATTGCCAGAAAGTCGTTTTCAGCCATTTGGCAAAGGTGGGTGGCCACCGATATCCACCTGGATCAATCCTCCCTCCTTAGGAAGCAATGGTATCCATTGCGTTGAGTTCCCGGGGGAGAGGGAAAAGCATTTGTTGAATCTGCATCTTGGTGAGTTGCTTGTCTTGCTGGAGAAGTGGCGTTGCTTAGCTTGTTGAAGTCTATCACGAACCTTTGGCTGGAAGGTTTGGACCTTTTTAACCAGTTTGGCTATTCTAGATGACTGTGTGCAGAAGGAATCTTCATGCTTTTCTACAACCTTCTCGACCTGCTTCTGCTGGATAGAAGGTGCTTGGGTCGAAGCTGTGGTGGTTGCAATATCCTTTTGTTCACCCTTTGAACAGATTGTGGAGAAGATGAATTTTGTAGCATGAGATACTACCTTGCAGCACTATTTAGGTGGGGCAATAGTTGGAACTACCTCTGGTATCCTATAGAGATGACCCCCAAGTGTAATAATGACACTACGGGGTCGATACTCATAGATAGCATGGAGTTTCCACATATATGGCTGGCACAACAGAACATCACAGACATCCAGTGGGGAAACATCACATAATACCTCATCCTTGAAGGGTTGGATGCCATATGACAATCAACACTGCTGGCTAACATGCAGATCTCATCCTTGGCGAAGCGACCCGATGCTGTATGGTTGCAGGTGTGGTGTTGTGAACAATCCCAACTGTTTGAACACCTCTGTTGAGATGAGGTTCTTCTGACTTCCACTATCAACAATAAAATGCAACGGGTTCCCCTTCACCCACATCTGTGAATGAAAAAGGTGCTCCCCCTCTTCTGGATCTGTTGGTTCTTCTGGTTGAATTGCTGCAGTCACGACAATAGCAGTGGGGTCTGCGTCGATGATCTGTCTTCTACTAGTAATTTCAGAATCAGATTCTGAATCAGGGTTCTTCTCCTTGTCTTTGATCTCGTCCACCAATGACTATTTTGAGTGACATTCATCGGTGTTGTTCCAGGGGAGTTTGTGGAAATCGCACCATTTTCCGGTGTCCTTCTTTGTCTTCCCATGACCCTTCTTTTCATGTGGCTTGGACTAGTTTTCGGGAGACTGTTTGTTAGGGTTGTCTTTGTCATACTTTGGTTGTGGATTTGCAGACCCGAACTCCCATTTGTTCTGGTGCTTAAATTTCTGCTCGATTTTAACATCATATCGATAGGCAGCACCGAGTGATGAGATGTCCAAAAAATCCATTTCAGTTTGGATGTATTTGTGTAGAGTTCCATGGTATTTTAGAACCAAATGTCATTCAGAGTATTTTATACCCATCTTGGTGCGCAAGGTATGAAATCTATTGGTGAACTCTGGAAATGATTGGCCCCTTTCTTGACGCAGTGTGGTTTATCTCATGTACTGGTCCTCATTGTTGCCAACAGGGTAGTACTGTTCCTTTACTGCATCCACAAAAAAATCCCAAGTGGGCTCGACCCCATATATTCC
>ML778170.1:2892543-2906882 GCA_009831015.1 Picea engelmannii | reverse complement strand
ATGAACAGAGAAATAACCTTCTAGCAGATTTAACCATTTATCTAGGGCATCTTCATCTATTTGACCTTCAAATACGGGAATATCAAAATTAACCTGTACCTTGAAAGGCGAGGTGCCTCCAAAGTGGTCGCTTGATGAAGATGTGCCTGATGCTATCGGCAGGCATTGAAGGATGTGGGAAAACTTCTCCATCATTTCGTCCTTCTGTCGCGTGAGAGCTTGCTCAAGCAACAGACTGATAGGATCGTCTGCTCCATCATTTTTCTTTTCTTCCTCCATTGAGGGTTTCTTAGGTGTGCGATAGCAATTTTCCTCGAGACAGGAAAGCTCAAGACCCAACTTTCTATACTTGGACCTCGTCAGGGACATGCACTGAAAAAAACAATCAAGCGAAGCCTTCTCTGATACCACTGATCCGGATTATTTTTGGCATGAAATGAGAGTAGAGATATAATAAGGAAATGCACAGAGATATTGCATATATCCAATGACATAATAGAAATGTATCAGATATGCAACCATAAACACAGATATACAGTAATACACGATTTCTATTAATGAAATAAATGTACAGAGACTGTAAAAATACAGAGTGAAAGACTCGCTAGAATGGTGGCAGCTTATCTCTGAGAAGAGATGTGACGGCTACTCGCATTCGCAAGAAGATGATTACAATGAGGCTCTGAAGGCCATTTTATAATAAACGGGAATGCCAAAAGTCCTAAACATCAAAAAACCTAACCTTAGGAGATGAAGCGCCAAAATTCATATGGGCCCCGTTTGGGTAAGTGAGTACATCAACTTCCCGGGGTCGTAACTTTTGCATACGATCTCCGTTTTAGGCGTTTGATAGCTCATTGGAAAGGTATTGTTGAGGAGATTAATTTTTGGGGCTCAATCATGCCCTCAACTATCATTAATAACCTCGATCTAGAAAAACCTTCATTTGGACCCCCAAAATGGCCCCGGAAGTTAAAACCTGCTAAAAATAGTAAATTGCCAAAATTGCTAGAAAGTCGTTTTCAGCCATTTGGAAAAGTGGGTGGCCATCGATATCAACCTGGATCAATCCTCCCTCCTTAGGAAGCAATGGTCTCCATTGCGTTGAGTTCCCAGGGGAGAGGGAAAATCATTTGTTGAATCTGCATCTTGGTGAGCTGCTTGATTTGCTGGAGAAGTGGCGTTGCTTAGCTTGTTGAAGTCTATCACGAACCTTTGGCTGGAAGGTTTGGACCTTTTTAACCAGTCTGGCTATTTTAGATGATTGTGTGCAGAAGGAATCTTCGTGCTTTGCTACAACCTTGTCGACCTGCTTCTGTTGGATAGAAGGTGCTTGGGTCGAAGCTGTGGTGGTTGCAGTATCCTTATGTTCACCCTTTGAACAAATTGTGGAGAAGATGAATTTTTTAGTATGAGATACTACCTTGCAACACTTTTTAGGTGGGGCAATAATTGGAACTACCTCTGGTATCCTATAGAGATGACCCCCAAGTGTAATAATGACACTACGGGGTCGAGACTCATAGATAGCATGGAGTTTCCACATATATGGCTGGCACAAGAGAACATAACAGACATCCAGTGGGGAAACATCACATAATACCTCATCCTTGAAGGGTTGGATGCCGTATGACAATCGACACTGATGGCTAACATGAAGATCTCGTCCTTGGCGAAGCCACCCGATGTTGTATGGTTGCAGGTGTGGTGTTGTCAACAATCCCAATTGGTTGACGACCTCTGTTGAGATGAGGTTCTTCTGACTTCCGCTATCAACAATAAAATGCAGTGGGGTCCCCTTCACCCACATCTGTGAATGAAAAAGGTGCTCAACCTCTTCTGGATCTGTTGGTTCTTCTGGTTGAATTGCTGCGGTCATGACAATAGCAGTGGGGTCTGCATCGATGATCTGTCTTTTACTAGTAATTTCAGAATCAGATTCTGAATCAGGGTTCTGCTCCTTGTCTTTGATCTCGGCCACCAATGACTGTTTTGAGTGACATTTATCGGTGTTGTGCCAGGGTATTTTGTGGAAATCGCACCATTTTCCGGTGTCCTTCTTTGTCTTCCCATGATCCTTCTTTTCCTGTGGCCTGGACTGGTTTTCGGGAGACTGTTTCTTAGGGTTGTATTTGTCATACTTTGGTTGTTGTGGATTTGCAGACCCAAACTCCCATTTGTTCTGGTGCTTAAATTTATGCTTGATTTTAACAGCATATCGATAGGCAGCATCGAGTGATGAGATGTCCAAAAAATCCATTTCAGTTTGGATGTATCTGTGTAGAGCCCCACGGTATTTTAGAACCAAATGTCGTTCAGATTCTTTAATACCCAGCTTGGTGCGCAAGGTATGGAAGCTATTGGTGAACTCTGGAACTGATTGGCCCCTTTCTTGCCACAGTGTGGTCCATCTCATGTACTGGTCCTCATAGTTGCCAACAGAGTAGTACTATTCCTTTACCGCATCCACAAAAAAATCCCAAGTGGGCTCGGCCCCATATATTCCAGAATCCTCTATGGAACTCTGCTCCCAGTAAGTTTCCCACCAATGTTTGACATGGGGGAGAGCCTTAAGGCGTGCGAAGGTGATCTTTTCCTTGTCTGAAAAATTATGAACAGAGAAATAACCTTCTAGCAGATTTAACCATTTATCTAGGGAATCTACATCTATTTGACCTTCAAATACGGGAATATCAAAATTAACCTGTACCTTGAAAGGCGAGGTGCCTCCAAAGTGGTCGCTTGATGAATATGTTCCAAATGCTATCGACAGGCATTGAAGGATGTGGGAAAAATTCTCCATCATTTCGTCCCTCTGTCGCGTGAGAGCTTGCTCAAGCAACAGACTGATAGGATCGTCCGCTCCATCGTTTTTCTTTTATTCCTCCATTGAGGGTTTCTTGGGTATGAGAGAGAAATTGTGCTTGAGAGAGACAAGCTCGAGACCCAACTTGCTATACTCGCACCTCGTCAGGGACATGCACTGAAAAAAACAATCAAGAGAAGCCTGCTTTGATACCACTGATCTGGATTATTTTCGGCACGAAATGAGAGCGGAGATATAATAAGGAAATGCACAAAGATATTGCATATATCTAATAACATAATAGAAATGTATCACATATGAAAACATAAACACAGATATACAGTAATACATGATTTCTATTAATGAAATAAATGTATAGAGACTGTAAAAATACAGAGTGAAAGACTCGCTAGAATGGTGGCAGCTTATCTCTGAGAAGAGATGTGATGGCTACTCGCATTCACAAGAATATGATTATAATGAGGCTCTGAAGGCCCTTTTACAATAAATAGGAATGCCAAAAGTCCTAAACATCCAAAAACCTAACCCTAGGAGATGAAGCGCCAAAATTCATATGGGCCCCGTTTGGGTAAGTGAGTACATCAACTTACCGGGGTCGTAACTTTTGCATACGATCTCCGTTTTAGGCGTTTGATAGCTCGTTGGAAAGGTATTGTTGAGGAGAATAATTTTGGGGGCTCAATCATGCCTTCGACTATCATTGAGAACCTCAATCTCAAAAAACCTTCATTTCGACCCTCAAAATGGCCCCAGAAGTTAAAACCTGCTAAAAATAGTAAATTGCCAAAATTGCCAGAAAGCCGTTTTCAGCCATTTGGAAAAGGTGGGTGGCCACCGATATCCACCTGGATCAATCCTCCCTCCTTAGGAAGCAATGGTCTCCATTGCGTTGAGTTCCTAGGGGAGAGGGAAAAGTATTTGTTGAATCTGCATCTTGGTGAGCTGCTTGTCTTGCTGGAGAAGTGGCGTTGCTTAGCTTGTTGAAGTCTATCACGAACCTTTGGCTGGAAGGTTTGGACCTTTTTAACCATTCTGGCTATTTTAGATGACTGTGTGTAGAAGGAATATTCGTGCTTTACTACAACCTTGTCGACCTTCTTCTGTTGGATAGAAGGTGCTTGGGTCGAAGCTGTGGTGGTTGCAGTATTCTTCTGTTCACCCTTTGAACAGATTGTGGAGAAGATGAATTTTGTAGTATGAGATACTACCTTGCAGCACTGTTTAGGTGGGGCAATAATTGGAACTACCTCTAGTATCCTATAGAGATGACCCCCAAGTGTAATAATGACACTACGGGGTCGAGACTCATAAATAGCATGGAGTTTCCACATATATGGCTGGCACAGGAGAACATCACAGACATCCAGTGGGAAAACATCACATAATACCTCATCCTTGAAGGGTTGGATGCCGTATGACAATTGACACTGCTGGCTAACATGAAGATCTCATCCTTGGCGAAGCCACCCGATGCTGTATGGTTGCAGGTGTAGTGTTGTGAACAATCCCAACTGTTTGACGACCTCTGTTGAGATGAGGTTCTTCTGACTTCCACTATCAACAATAAAATGCAACGGGATCCCTTTTACCCACATCTGTGAATGAAAAAGGCGCTCCCCCTCTTTTGGATCTGTTGGTTCTTCTGGTTTAATTGTTGCGGTCACGACTATAGCAGTGGGGTCTGCGTCGATGATCTGTCTTTTACTAGTAATTTCAGAATCAGATTATGAATCAGGATTCTGCTCCGTGTCTTTGATCTCGGCCACCAATGACTGTTTTGAGTGACATTCATCGCTGTTGTGCCAAGGGATTTTGTGGAAATCGCACCATTTTTCGGTGTCCTCCTTTGTCTTCCCATGACCCTTCTTTTCCTGTGGCTTGGACTGGTTTTCGGGAAACTATTTGTTAGGGTTGTCTTTGTCATACTTTGGTTGTTGTGGATTTGCAGACCCAAAATCCCATTTGTTCTGGTGCTTAAATTTCTTCTCGATTTTAACATCATATCGATAGGCAGCATCGAGTGATGAGATGTCCAAAAAATCCATTTCAGTTTGGATGTATCTGTGTAGAGCCCCACGGTATTTCAGAACCAAATGTCGTTCAGAGTCTTTGATACCGAGCTTGGTGCGCAAGGCATGGAAGCTATTGGTGAACTCTGGAACTGATTGGCAACTTTCTTGCCGCAGTGTGGTCCATCTCATGTCCTAGTCCTCATAGTTGCCAACAGGGTAGTACTGTTCCTTTACCGCATCCACAAAAAAATCCCAAGTGGGCTCGGCCCCATATATTCCAGAATCCTCTGTGGAAATTTTCTCCCAGTAAGTTTCCCACCAATGTTTGACATGGGGGAGATCCTTAAGGATTGCGAAGGTGATCTTTTCCTTGTCTGAAAAATTATGAAGAGAGAAATAACCTTCTAGCAGATTTAACCATTTATCTAGGGCATCTGCATCTATTTGACCTTCAAATACGGGAATATCAAAATTAACCTGTACCTTGAAAGGCGAGGTGCCTCCAAAGAGGTCGCTTGATGAAGATGTTCCTGATGCTATCGGCAGGCGTTGAAGGATGTGGGAAAAATTCTCCATCATTTCGTCCCTCTGTCACGTGAGAGCTTGCTCAAGCAACAGACTGATAGGATCGTCTGCTCCATCATTTTTCTTTTCTTCCTCCATTGAGGGTTTCTTGGGTGTGCGAGGGAAATTGTCCTCGAGAGAGACAAGCTTGAGACCCAACTTTCTATACTCGGACCTCGTCAGGGACATGCACTAAAAAAAATAATCAAGAGCAAGCTACTCTGATACCACTGATCCGGATTATTTTCGGCACGAAATGAGAGCGGAGATATAATAAGGAAATGCACAGAGATATCGCATATATCCAGTAATATAATAGAAATGTATCAGATATGCAACCATAAACACAGATATACAGTAATACACGATTTCTATTAATGAAATAAATGTTCAGAGACTGTAAAAATACAGAGTGAAAGACTCGCTAGAATGGTGGCAGCTTATCTCTGAGAAGAGATGTGACGGCTACTCGCATTCGCAAGAAGATGATTACAATGAGGCTCTGAAGGCCCTTTTACAATAAAATGGAATGCCAAAAAACCTAAACATCCAAAAACCTAACCCTAGGAGATGAAGCGCCAAAATTCATATGGGCCCCGTTTGGGTAAGTGAGTACATCAACTTCCCGGGGTCGTAACTTTTGCATACGATCTCCGTTTTAAGAGTTTGATAGCTCGTTGGAAAGGTATTGTC
Source organism: Picea engelmannii (assembly GCA_009831015.1). NCBI lineage: Eukaryota > Viridiplantae > Streptophyta > Pinopsida > Pinales > Pinaceae > Picea > Picea engelmannii. The sequence continues at coordinate 2,900,786 of ML778170.1, read as the reverse complement.
GAGGAGATTCATTTTGGGGACTCAATAATGAATTTGGATATCTTTGAGAACCTCTATATCAAAAAACCTTCATTTGGACCCTCAAAATGGCCCCGGAAGTTAAAACCTGCTAAAAATAGTAAATTTCCAAAATTGACAGAAAGTCATTTTGAGCCATTTGGAAAAGGTGGGTGGCCACCGATATCCACTAGGATCAATACTCACTCCTTAGGAAGTAATGGTCTCCATTGCATTGAGTTCCCGGGGGAGTGGGAAAAGCATTTGTTGAATCTGCATCTTGGTGAGCTGCTTGTCTTGTTGGAGAAGTGGCGTTGCTTAGCTTGTTGAAGTCTATCACGAACCTTTGGCTGGAAGGTTTGGACCTTTTTAACCAGTCTGGCTATTTTAGATGACTGTGTGCAGAAGGAATCTTCGTTCTTTTCTACAACCTTGTCGACCTGCTTCTGTTGGATAGAAGGTTCTTGGGTCGAAGCTGTGGTGGTTGCAGTATCCTTCTGTTCACCCTTTGAACAGATTGTGGAGAAGATGAATTTTGTACTATGAGATACTACCTTGCAGCACTGTTTAGGTGGGGAAATAATTGGAACTACCTCTGGTATCCTATAGAGATGACCCCCAAGTGTAATAATGACACTACGGGGTCGAGACTCATAGATAGCATGGAGTTTCCACATATATGGCTGGCACAAGAGAACATCACAGACATCCAGTGGGGCAACATCACATAATACCTCATCCTTGAAGGGTTGGATGCCATATGACAATTGACACTGTTGGCTAACATGAAGATCTCGTCCTTGGCGAAGCCACCCAATGTTGTATGGTTGCAGGTGTAGTGTTGTGAACAATCCCAACTGTTTGACGACCTCTGCTGAGATGAGGTTCTTCTGACTTCCACTATCAACAATAAAATGCAACGGGGTCCCCTTCACCCACATCTGTGAAGTGGCGTTGCTTAGCTTGTTGAAGTCTATCATGAACCTTTGGCTGGAAGGTTTGGACCTTTTTAACCAGTCTGGCTATTTTAGATGACTGTGTGCAGAAGGAATCTTAATGTTTACTACAACCTTGTCGACCTGCTTCTGTTGGATAGAAGGTTCTTGGGTCGAAGCTGTGGTGGTTGCAGTATCCTTCTGTTCACCCTTTGAACAGATTGTGGAGAAGATGAATTTTGTAGTATGAGATACTACCTTGCAGCACTGTTTAGGTGGGGCAATAATTGGAACTACCTCTAGTATCCTATAGAGATGACCCCCAAGTGTAATAATGACACTACGGGGTCGAGACTCATAGATAGCATGGAGTTTCCACATATATGGCTGGAACAAGAGAACATCACAAACATCCAGTGGGGAAACATCACATAATACCTCATCCTTGAAGGGTTGGATGTCTTATGACAATCAACACTGCTGGCTAACATGAAGATCTCGTCCTTGGCGAAGCCACCCGATGTTGTATGGTTGCAGGTGTAGTGTTGTGAACAATCCCAACTGTTTGATAACCTCTGTTGAGATGAGGTTCTTCTGACTTCCACTATCAACAATAAAATGCAACGGGGTCTCCTTCACCCACATCTGTGAATGAAAAAGGTGCTCCCCCCCTTCTGGATCTGTTGGTTCTTCTGGTTGAATTGTTGCGGTCACGGCAATAGCAGTGGGGTCTGTGTCGATGATCTGTCATTTAGTAGTAATTTCATAATTATATTATGAATCAGGGTTCTGCTCCTTGTCTTTGATCTTGGCCACCAATGACTATTTTGAGTGACATTCATCGATGTTGTGCCAGGGGATTTTGTGGAAATTGCACCATTTTCTGGTGTCCTTCTCTGTCTTCCCATGACCCTTCTTTTCCTGTGGCTTGGACTGGTTGTCGGGAAACTGTTTGTTAGGGTTGTCTTTGTCATACTTTGGTTGTTGTGGATTTGCAGACCCAAACTCCCATTTGTTCTGGTGCTTAAATTTCTTCTCGATTTTAACATCATATCGATAGGCAACACCGAGTGATGAGATGTCCAAAAAATCCATTTCAGTTTGGATGTATCTGTGTAGAGCCCCACAGTATTTCAGAACCAAATTTCCTTCAGAGTCTTTGATACCCATCTTGGTGCGCAAGGCATGGAAGCTATTGGTGAACTCTGGAACTGATTGGCCACTTTCTTGCCGCAGTGTGGTCCGTCTCATGTACTGGTCCTCATAGCTGCCAACAGGGTAGTACTGTTCCTTTACCGCATCCACAAAAAAATCCCAAGTGGGCTCGGCCCCATATATTCCAGAATCCTCTGTGGAACTCTGCTCCCAGTAAGTGTCCCACCAATGTTTGACAAGGGGGAGATCCTTAACGAGTGCGAAGGTGATCTTTTCCTTGTCTGAAAAATTATTAAGAGAGAAATAACCTTCTAGCAGATTTAACCATTTATCTAGAGCATCTGCATCTATTTGACCTTCAAATACGGGAATATCAAAATTAATCTGTACCTTGAAAGGCGAGGTGCCTCCAAAGTGGTCGCTTGATGAAGATGTGTATGATGCTATCGGCAGGCATTGAAGGATGTGGGAAAAATTCTCCATCATTTCGTCCCTCTGTCACGTGAGAGCTTGCTCAAGCAACAGACTGATAGGATCGTCTGCTCCATCGTTTTTCTTTTCTTCCTCCATTGAGGGTTTCTTGGGTTTGCGAGAGAAATTGTCCTCGAGAGAGACAAGCTCGAGACCCAACTTGCTATACTCGGACCTTGTCAGGGACATGCACTGAAAAAAACAATCAAGAGCAGCCTGCTCTGATACCACTGATCCAGATTATTTTCGGCACGAAATGAGAGCGGAGATATAATAAGGAAATGCACAGAGATATCGCATATATCCAATAATATAGTAGGAATGTATCAGATATGCAACCATAAACACAGATATAAAGTAATACACAATTTCTATTAATGAAATAAATGTACAGAGACTGTAAAAATACAGAGTGAAAGACTCGCTAGAATGGTGGAAGCTTATCTCTGAGAAGAGATGTGACGGCTACTCGCATTCGCAAGAAGATGATTACAATGAGGCTATGAAGGCCCTTTTACAATAAATGGGAATGCCAAAAGTTCTAAACATCCAAAAACCTAACCCTAGGAGATGAAGCGCCAATATTCATATGGGCCCCGTTTGGGTAAGTGAGTACATCAACTTCCCTGAGTCGTAACTTTTGCATACGATCTCCGTTTTAGGCGTTTGATAGGTCGTTCGAAAGGTATTGTCGAGGAGATTCATTTTGGGGTCTCAATCATGCCTTTGGATATCATTGAGAACCTTGATCTCGAAAAACTTTCATTTGGACCCTCAAAATGGCCCCGGAAGTTAAAACCTGCTAAAAATAGTAAATTGCCAAAATTGCCAGAAAGCCGTTTTCAGCCATTTGGAAAAGTGGGTGGCCACGAATATCCACCTGGATCAATCCTCCCTCCTTAGGAAGCAATGGTCTCCATTGCGTTGAGTTCCCAGGGGAGAGGGAAAAGCATTTGTTGAATCTGCATCTTGGTGAGCTGCTTGTCTTGCTAGAGAAGTGGCGTTGCTTAGCTTGTTGAAGTCTATCACGAACCTTTGGCTGGAAGGTTTGGACCTTTTTAACCAGTCTAGCTATTTTAGATGACTGTGTGCAGAAGGAATCTTCGTGCTTTGCTACAACCTTGTCAACCTGCTTCTGTTGGATAGAAGGTGCTTGGGTCGAAGCTGTGGTGGTTGCAGTATCCTTCTGTTCACCCTTTGAACAGATTGTGGAGAAGATGAATTTTGTAGTATGAGATACTACCTTGCAGCACTGTTTAGGTGGGGCAATAATTGGAACTACCTCTGGTATCCTATAGAGATGACCCCCAAGTGTAATAATGACACTACGGGGTCGAGACTCATAGATAGCATGGAGTTTCCACATATATGGCTGGCACAAGAGAACATCACAAACATCCAGTGCGGCAACATCACATAATACCTCATCCTTGAAGGGTTGGATGCCGTATTACAATCGACACTGCTGGCTAACATGAAGATCTCTTCCTTGGCGAAGCCACCCGATGCTGTATGGTTGCAGGTGTAGTGTTGTGAACAATCCCAACAGTTTGACGACCTCTGTTGAGATGAGGTTATTCTGACTTCCACTATCAACAATAAAATGCAACGGGGTCCCCTTCACCCACATCTGTGAATGAAAAAGGCAGTCCCCCTCTTCTGGATCTGTTGGTTCTTCTGGTTGAATTGTTGCGGTCATGACAATAGCAGTGGGGTCTGCGTCGATGATCTGTCTTTTACTAGTAATTTGAGAATCAGATTCTGAATCAGGGTTCTTCTCCTTGTCTTTGATCTCGGCCACCAATGATTGTTTTGAGTGACATTCATCGATGTTGTGCCAGGGGATTTTGTGGAAATTGCACCATTTTCCGGTGTCCTTCTTTGTCTTCCCATGACCCTTCTTTTCCTGTGGCTTGGACTAGTTTTCGGGAAACTATTTGTTAGGGTTGTCTTTGTCATACTTTGGCTGTTGTGGATTTGTGGACCCAAACTCCCATTTGTTCTGGTGCTTAAATTTCTTCTCGATTTTAACATCATATCGATAGGCAGCACCGAGTGATGAGATGTCCAAAAAATCCATTTCAGTTTGGATGTATCTGTGTAGATCCCCACGGTATTTCAGAACCAAATGCCGTTCAGAGTCTTTGATACCTAGCTTGGTGCGCAAGGCATGGAAGCTATGGTGAACTCTGGAACTGATTGGCCACTTTCTTGCCGCAGTGTGGTCCATCTCATGTACTGGTCCTCATAGCTACCAACAGGGTAGTTCTCTTCCTTTACCGCATCCACAAAAAAATCCCAAGTGGGCTCGACCCCATATATTCCAGAATCCTCTGTGGAACTCTGCTCTCAGTAAGTTTCCCACCAATGTTTGACATGGGGGAGATCCTTAAGGAGTGCGAAGGTGATCTTTTCCTTGTCTGAAAAATTATGAAGAGAGAAATAACCTTCTAGCAGATTTAACCATTTATCTAGGGCATCTGCATCTATTTGACCTTCAAATATGGGAATATAAAAATTAACCTGTACCTTGAAAGGCGAGGTGCCTCCAAAGTGGTCGCTTGATGAAGATGTTCCTGATGCTATCATCAGGCATTGAAGGATGTGGGAAAAATTCTCCATCATTTCGTCCCTCTGTCACGTGAGAGCATGCTCAAGCAACAGACTGATAGGATCGTCTGCTCCATCATTTTTCTTTTCTTCCTCCATTGAGGGTTTCTTGGGTGTGCGAGAGAAATTGTCCTCGAGAGAGACAAGCTCGAGACCCAACTTGCTATAATTCGACCTCGTCAGGGACATGCACTGAAAAAAACAATCAAGAGCAGCCTGCTCTGATACCACTGATCCATATTATTTTCGGCACGAAATGAGAGCGGAGATATAATAAGGAAATGCACAGAGATATCGCATATATCCAATAATATAATATAAATGTATCAGATATGCAACCATAAACACAGATATACAGTAATACATGATTTCTGTTAATGAAATAAATGTACAGAGACTGTAAAAATACGGAGTGAAAGACTCGCTAGAATGGTGGCAGATTATCTCTGAGAAGAGATGTGACGGCTACTCGCATTCGCAAGAAGATGATTACAATGAGGCTCTGAAGGTCCTTTTACAATAAACGGGAATGCCAAAAGTCCTAAACATCCAAAAACCTAACCCTAGGATATGAAGCGCCAAAATTCATATGGGCCCCGTTTGGGTAAGTGAGTACATCAACTTCCCGGGGTCATAACTTTTGCATACGATTTCCGTTTTAGGCGTTTGATAGCTCGTTGGAAAGGTATTGTCGAGGAGATTCATTTTGGGGGCTCAATCATTCCTTTGGATATCATTGAGAACCTAGATCTCGAAAAGCCTTCATTTGGACCCTCAAAATGGCCCCGGAAGTTAAAACCTGCTAAAAATAGTAAATTGCCAAAATTGCCAGAAAGTCATTTTCATCCATTTGGAAAAGTGGGTGGCCACCGATATCCACCTGGATCAATCCTCCCTCCTTAGGAAGCAATGGTCTCCATTGCGTTGAGTTCCTTGGGAGAGGGAAAATAATTTGTTGAATCTGCATCTTGGTGAGCTGCTTGTCTTGCTGGAGAAGTGGCGTTGCTTAGCTTGTTGAAGTCTATCACGAACCTTTGGCTGGAAGGTTTGGACCTTTTTAACCAGTCTGGCTATTTTAGATGACTGTGTGCAGAAGGAATCTTCGTGCTTTGCTACAACCTTGTCGACCTACTTCTGTTGGATAGAAGGTTCTTGGGTCGAAGCTGTGGTGGTTGCAGTATCCTTCTATTCACCCTTTGAACAGATTGTGGAGAAGATGAATTTTGTAGTATGAGATACTACCTTGCAGCACTGTTTAGGTGGGGCAATAATTTTAACTACCTCTGGTATCCTATAGAGATGACCCCCAAGTGTAATAATGACACTACGGGATCGAGACTCATAGATAGCATGGAGTTTCCACATATATGGTTGGCACAAGAGAACATCACAGACATCCAGTGGGGAAACATCACATAATACCACATCCTTGAAAGGTTGGATGCATTATGACAATCGACACTGCTGGCTAACATGAAGATCTCATCCTTGGCAAAGCCACCCGATGCTGTATGGTTGCAGGTGTAGTGTTGTGAACAATCCCAACTATTTGACGACCTCTGTTGAGATGAGGTTCTTCTGACTTCCACTATCAACAATAAAATGCAACGGGGTCCCCTTCATCCACATCTGTGAATGAAAAAGGAGCTCCCCCTCTTCTGGATCTGTTGGTTCTTCTGGTTGAATTGTTGCGGTCATGAAAATAGCAGTGGGGTCTGCGTCGATGATCTGTCTTTTACTAGTAATTTCATAATCAGATTCTGAATCAGGGTTCTGCTCCTTGTCTTTGATCTCGACCACCAATGACTATTTTGAGTGACATTCATCGGTGTTGTGCCAGGGGATTTTGTGGAAATCGCACCATTTTCCGGTGTCCTTTGTCTTCCCATGACCCTTATTTTCCTGTGGCTTGGACTGGTTTTCGGGAAACTATTTGTTAGGGTTGTCTTTGTCATACTTTGGTTGTTGTGGATTTGTAGACCCAAACTCCCATTTGTTCTAGTGCTTAAATTTCTTCTCGATTTTAACATCATATCGATAGGCAGCACCGAGTGATGAGATGTCCAAAAAATCCATTTCAGTTTGGATGTATCTGTGTAGATCCCCACGGTATTTCAGAACCAAATGTCATGCAGAGTCTTTGATACCCAGCTTGGTGCGCAAGGCATGGAAGCTATTGGTGAACTCTGGAACTGATTGGCCACTTTCTTTCCGCAGTGTGGTCCATCTCATGTACTGGTCCTCATAGCTGCCAACAGGGTAGTACTGTTCCTTTACTGCATCCACAAAAAAATCCCAAGTGGGCTCGGCCCCATATATTCGAGAATCCTCTGTGGAACTCTTCTCCCAGTAAGTTTCCCACCAATGTTTGACATGGGGGAGATCCTTAAGGAGTGCGAAGGTGATCTTTTCCTTGTCTGAAAAATTATGAAGAGAGAAATAACCTTCTAGCAGATTTAACCATTTATCTAGGGAATCTGCATCTATTTGACCTTCAAATACGGGAATATCAAAATTAACCTATACCTTGAAAGGCGAGGTGCCTCCAAAGTGGTCGCTTGATGAATATGTGCCTGATGCTATCGGCAGGCGTTGAAGGATGTGGGAAAAATTCTCCATCATTTCGTCCCTCTGTCACGTGAGAGCTTGCTCAAGCAACAGACTGATAGGATCGTCTGCTCCATCGTTTTTCTTTTCTTCCTCCATTGAGGGTTTCTTTGGTGTGCAAGAGAAATTGTCCTCGAGAGAGACAAGCTTGAGACCCAACTTTCTATACTCGGACCTCGTCAGTGACATGCACTAAAAAAAACAATCAAGAACAGCCTGCTCTGATACCACTGATCCGGATTATTTTCGGCACAAAATGAGAGCGGAGATATAATAAGGAAATGCACAGAGATATCGCATATATCCAATAATATAATATAAATGTATCAGATATGCAACCATAAACACAGATATACAGTAATACACAATTTCTATTAATGAAATAAATGTACAGAGACTGTAAAAATACAGAGTGAAAGACTCGCTAGAATGGTGGCAGCTTATCTCTGAGAAGAGATGTGACGGCTA
>ML778170.1:2854558-2892493 GCA_009831015.1 Picea engelmannii | reverse complement strand
GACTCGCTAGAATGGTGGCAGCTTATCTCTGAGAAGAGATGTGACGGCTACTCGCATTCGCAAGAAGATGATTACAATGAGGCTCTGAAGGCCCTTTTACAATAAACGGGAATGCCAAAAGTCCTAAACATCCAAAAACCTAAACCTAGGAGATGAAGCGCCAAAATTCATATGGACCCCGTTTGGGTAAGTGAGTACATCAACTTCCCGGGGTCGTAACTTTTGCATACGATCTCGGTTTTAGGCGTTTGATAGCTCGTTGGAAAGGTATTGTCGAGGAGATTCATTTTGGGGACTCAATCATGCCTTTGGATATCATTGAGAACCTCGATATAGAAAAACCTTCATTTGGACCCTCAAAATGGCCCCAGAAGTTAAAACCTGCTAAAAATAGTAAATTGCCAAAATTGCCAGAAAGCCGTTTTCAGCCATTTGGAAAAGTGGGTGGCCACCGATATCCACCTGGATCAATCCTCCCTCCTTAGGAAGCAATGGTCTCCATTGCGTTGAGTTCCTAGGGGAGAGGGAAAAGCATTTGTTGAATCTGCATCTTGGTGAGCTGCTTGTCTTGCTGGAGAAGTGGCGTTGCTTAGCTTGTTGAAGTCTATCACAAACCTTTGGCTAGAAGGTTTGGACCTTTTTAACCAGTCTGGCTATTTTAGATGACTGTGTGCAGAAGGAATCTTCGTGCTTTGCTACAACCTTTTTGACCCGCTTCTGTTGGATAGAAGGTGCTTGGGTCGAAGTTGTGGTGGTTGCAGTATCCTTATGTTCACCCTTTGAACAGATTGTGGAGAAGATGAATTTTGTAGTATGAGATACTACCTTGCAACACTATTTAGGTGGGGCAATAATTGGAACTACCTCTGGTATCCTATAGAGATGACCCCCAAGTGTAATAATGACACTATGGGGTCGAGACTCATAGATAGCATGGAGTTTCCACATATATGGCTGGCACAAGAGAACATCATAGACATCCAGTGGGGCAACATCACATAATACCTCATCCTTGAAGGGTTGGATACCGTATGACAATCGACACTGCTGGCTAACATGAAGATCGCGTCCTTGGCGAAGCCACCCGATGTTGTATGGTTGCAGGTGTAGTGTTGTGAACAATCCCAACTGTTTGACGACCTCTGTTGAGATGAGGTTCTTCTGACTTCCACTATCAACAATAAAATGCAACAGGGTCCCCTTCACCCACATCTGTGAATGAAAAAGGTGCTCCCCCTCTTCTGGATCTGTTGGTTCTTCTGGTTGAATTGTTGCGGTCACGAAAATAGCAGTGGGGTCTGCGTCGATGATCTGTCTTTTACTAGTAATTTCAGAATTAGATTCTGAATCAGGGTTCTGCTCCTTGTGTTTGATATCGGCCACCAATGACTGTTTTGAGTGACATTCATCGGTGTTGTGCCAGGGAATTTTGTGGAAATCGCACCATTTTCCGGTGTCCTTCTTTGTCTTCCCATGACCCTTATTTTCTTGTGGCTTGGACTAGTTTTCGGGAAACTCTTTGTTAGGGTTGTCTTTGTCATACTTTGGTTGTTGTGGATTTGCAGACCCAAACTCCCATTTGTTCTGGTTCTTAAATTTCTTCTCGATTTTAACATCATATCGATAGGCAGCACCGAGTGATGAGATGTCCAAAAAATCCATTTTAGTTTGGATGTATCTGTGTAGAGCCCCACGGTATTTCAGAACAAAATGTCGTTCAGAGTCTTTGATACCCATCTTGGTGCACAAGGCATGGAAGCTATTGGTGAACTCTGGAACTGATTGGCCACTTTCTTGCCGCAGTGTGGTCCATCTCATGTACTGGTCCTCATAGTTTCCAATAGGGTAGTACTGTTCCTTTACCGCATCCACAAAAAAATCCCAAGTGGGCTCGGCCCCATATATTCCAGAATCCTCTGTGGAACTCTACTCCCAGTAAGTTTCCCACCAATGTTTGACATGGGGGATATCCTTAACGAGTGCGAAGGTGATCTTTTCCTTGTCTGAAAAATTATGAAGAGAGAAATAACCTTCTAGCAGATTTAACCATTTATCTAGGGCATTTGCATCTATTTGACCTTCAAATACAGGAATATCAAAATTAACCTGTACCTTGAAAGGCGAGGTGCCTCCAAAGTGGTCGCTTGATGAAGATGTTCCTGATGCTATCGGCAGGCGTTGAAGGATGTGGAAAAAATTCTCCATCATTTCGTCCCTCTGTCACGTGAGAGCTTGCTCAAGCAACGGACTGATAGGATCGTCTGCTCCATCGTTTTTTTTTTCTTCCTCCATTGAGGGTTTCTTGGATGTGTGAGATAAATTGTCCTCGAGAGAGACAAGCTCGAGACCCAACTTTCTATACTCGGACCTCGTCAGGGACATGCACTGAAAAAAACAATCAAGAGCAGCCTGCTCTGATACCACTGATCCGGATTATTTTCGGCACGAAATGAGAGCGGAGATATAATAAGTAAATGCACAGAGATATCGCATATATCCAATAATGTAATAGAAATGTATCATATATGCAACCATAAACACAGATATACAGTAATACATGATTTCTATTAATGAAATAAATGTACAGAGACTGTAAAAATACAGAGCGAAAGACTCGCTAGAATGGTGGCAGATTATCTCTGAGAAGAGATGTGACGGCTACTCGCATTCGCAAGAAGATGATTACAATGAGGCTCTGAAGGTCCTTTTACAATAAACTGGAATGCCAAAATTCCTAAACATCCAAAAACCTAACCCTAGGAGATGAAGCGCCAAAATTCATATGGGCCCCGTTTGGGTAAGTGAGTACATCAACTTCCCGGGGTCGTAACTTTTGCATACTATCTCCGTTTTAGGCGTTTGATAGCTCGTTGGAAAGGTATTGTCGAGGAGATTCATTTTGGGGGCTCAATCATGCCTTCAGCTATCATTGAGAACCTCGATCATAAAAAAACATTCATTTGGACCCTCAAAATGGCCCCGGAAGTTAAAACCTGCCAAACATAGTAAATTGCCAAAATTGCCAGAAATCCGTTTTGAGCCATTTGGAAAAGGTGGGTGGCCACCGATATCCACCTGGATCATCGATACCTTTCTTGATCAACGGTCGAGATCTCCTTCAGGTCTTCGGACTTCTGAAATCTCAAGTCTCAAACTTTACTTCCCCTCGAAGTATGCGGATTACTGCCATGTGTCCTTGTTGACGTGGTCTACCACATGTCCTTGTTGACGTGGTATGCCACATGTCCTTGCTAAGGTGGCCTGCTGACGTGGGTGAGATGTGTAGGTAGTGTAGTGGGGTGTGGAGGCAGAGCACAGTAGTGTTGTGTGACGTGTAGCAGGTAGTGAAGTGTGAAGTCGAAGCGCGGAGGTGGTATGCATGAGTGGTTTGGTGGTTTACTCGGAGGGGGGTTAGGTGGTAAGTGTTAATGAGTGAGGGGGGTCCCACATGGAAAATACCACCAAATCGGACCCCCACCCCACAGTTAAAGGAAGAAAGGTCAGGGGGTCCGATATGCCCTGTCGACCATAGATACGAGTGCCCTATTATCGGTCATTGAGATTAGCGCACCCTTATTCTAACTTACCCTGTCCTTCCACTTTAGAATGATCTAATGGCAAAAATTTACTTTGGATGATCCGACGGTCGAGGAGTTATTTCGGATCCCCGTAATTCGAAGATTTCAAATCTCAAACTGATGCTCTCAATCAAATGGCCCAGATTCTCTTCATATGATCTGATGCTTGATGTATTCTTTGAACGATCTGATGGTTTTGTTCTTATTCGGATGATCCGATGGCGAGAACATATTTCGTCTCTTCGGCTCTTTGGACTTTGTAGATTTCAAATCTCAACTTGAAACTTGAAGTGAGATTTTTCCAGAGCATAACCTCCTCACATACTTAGACCCGAAATGAATGGTAGTAGTTTGATCAAGGTCTTAGATCAATGGCTTGATTTTTCTGGGATGAAACTCTTCTATCTTATCCTATCCTTCCACTCGAAAATGATTCTATGGCTAATGGGAATTCGGGTTTGATCTGACGGCTGATGGGTATTTGGATAATCAAATTCTCAACCCTTTAGCCCCACTTATCCTATCCTTCAACTTTAAAATGATCTGATGGTTTATGGGAATTTGGGTTTGATCTGATGGCTAGTGGGTATTCGAATGATCGAGATCTCATCTCAACCCTTTCTTGTCCTATCCTTCCACTAATTCAATCTGACGATTGTCGGGTATTCCTCCTGAGCTTATCCTCCTTGCAAATCCATTGGATCTAACGGTTGATGTTCCTTTGTGCTCAGATCCAATGGATGGGATCTGTTCCTCTCTTGTGCACTCATTCATCCTATTTGGACTCTGATATAATGGTCCAAATTCTTCATAATACTTGAGCCAATGGCCATTGTCGCTCCTCCTCCTGATCTTACGCTTCCTCCCGAATTGGAAGAATTTCTAAGTGTCAAAGGTCTCAACCTTTGATCCTTTTGTGAGTCCTGATGAATTTTGGACTCATCTATGTTTCTAAAAATCCTATCTCTCCTAAGCTTTGGCAATGAAGTTAGCATCGGCCCTAGCAAACACTTGGGCTCTGCATGCAACTTTGTGCTCTTCCTCTTGAGCTTTGATTCCTTCTACAAACCCACTGATTCTAAAGAATCATGCACATGTTCCTTGTGGCCTTCATGATAACCTCTAGCTATCTGGAAACTCCAAATATGTCCCATGTTCTTGTCTTCCTTAGATGGTAGACAACAATTTCTCATGGTCTCATCTTTCCCAATGCTATCATTGATGATTTCCTGTTTGTTGTCATTGTTGCCAATATGCCAACGCCATTCTTGTTCTTTCCTGTAAATATGTCATCGTCATTGTTGTTCTTTCCATCAATGACAAGAATGCTCTGCCTATAAACATGCCAACAATATCCCCCTTTGGCATTGATGGAAACCCTGAAGGACTGTATTGTTCTACTTAGACCTCTAACTGTAGCATCCAGACCACACCTTTTCTCCCCCTTTGACAACAATGTCAAAGAAAACATGCTCCCCCTAAGTTGTTGCAGTACTTTTCGAAGGTATCATATATTCAACCAACACAAAATCCCCCTCACAGGATGGAATCTCTTATTTGAGTCATGCAGAGTATTTGTATCTAACTCAGAGTCTTCTCCTTATAATTCTTGGACCTATTCATATCCAGCTTCAGTTGTGTCCTCTGTAGAAAACTCAATATTGTTCACCTCTCTTAGTGGGACTCCTTCATCAACCTTTTCTTGTCATAACTGAATAACTCCCCCTGTCACTCTTCTGTCTCTTCTTATGACTGTTCTCTCCCTTTGTTAAAATGTTAGCTCTTTATGAAAATGTTTCTCCTCTTTTTATCTCTACAATATGTCATGTATATCATTTTGTACATCAGAATGTTGTTGTTGTGGATGTCATTGTCCTACTGGAACACTACGCAATTATAGCTCATATTTTTCAAACAACCCTTGGATCTTCCCATTGATTCTCATCGATATCTAACCAGATGTATCTGCCTTTATCCAAGATGCTTTTTTACTGTACATTTCTCTAAATTTGTCTGAGAAATTTTAGACTATGCTTCTCACATGACTGCAATTCTTTTTGCAACAATTAACTTCACTCATGTTCACTTGTTCAGCATTTTCTATCCACATTTGTGAGTGTCCTGGTTTCTTGAACTTTGTTCTCTGGTCTTCTATTACTGTAACTTATTTTTTCTTCTATGATGCCTACAATCCAAGGATTTTATGACCAAATTCATCATAAGGAAGAAAAATAACCGTTACAAACACTCTCATACATCCTTTGATTCATCCATGAAGGTGTCTCTCTTCTAAACCTACTTTGAGGTGTATGAGTAGCTTTTGGGTGTCTTCCTTGATCTGATCTTCTAAATATTTTAGTATTGCTTTCATTCTTTGAACATGAAGAACCTGAGTCATGCATGCTTTCCCTTTTTACAAATGAAGGACCTACACCAGGTTTCTTAGGAGTATTGATTTCTTTCTTGTTGTATCCAAGACTTTATTTATAATTTGGTGATATTTGACTATCCAAGATCTCATCCAAGGTCATGGAGTTTTTCAATAACTTGATTTGGGTGTTTGACTTCTCAATTTTTTTTCTAATATTCACAACTTCTGCTTCCAGCTTATGACATGATTCCTCTTCTACTTCTTCCAACACACATACATTATTATATGTCCTTATGCCTTTAGCCACCACTTGTCGTGAGTTTACATTATTTACCTTACAATCTTTGGACGTGAAAACCTCTTCACATCCTCTGTCACACATTTGACTTACGCTGAGAAAATTATGTTTCAACCCATCTATAAGCAAAACATCCTGGGCATATCCTTTTCCATTACTCAAACTCACCATCCCTTTACCCTTGATTTTATCTGGTTCATCATTTACAAAGGTCACATTTCCTATTTTTATTTTACTTATAGATAGAAACTTATCCTTTTCTTCAATCATGTGTTCAGAACATCCACTTTCTATATACCAGGGGTATTTTTGTTTTTGAGCTGAAAGTACTAGACCACATTTTTCACTATCATTCTTTTTCCATGTGCTGGCATTTTTAGCTAAGGGTTTTATCCTTGGATATTCTTTGTAATTATTCAGATGGTAGTTTGCAACTTTGTGGCCAAAGTTATGATAGTTATAGAATTCGATCTCATTGTTCAATAGGTCAAAGTGATTGGTGCAACATTGTCTACTCATTGGTTGTTTAGTATTTCTTGACCTCCTCAGTTGTATGTCTCTAAACTTAATTTGACAATTTGCAATATGTTGTTGTTTGTTACTTGGTTGTCTCATTCTTTGTTGTGGCAGATATTTATTCCTTGGGTGTCTTGTCTTCTCATGTCTAAATATTAAGGAACAATTTACAGCTTTGTGGCCAAAGTTAGAACAGTAGAAACAATATCCATAGAAAAAATCTTTGTACCTGGAAAATGGTTGTCTTCTTTGAGCAGGTCAATTTCTTCCATGCTGATGATTTCCTTGAGTTGTATTATTTCTTTGTTCTACAGATTCATTTTTGGCACCTTTTTATTTACTCCTCCTTGGCGGTTGATTATCTTCCTTTGATTCTGCAGGTTTGTTGTTGTCATTGGTTGTAGATTTGACAAACTTGATGGATTATTTGTTTCTTGGCTGACCACTACTTGATCCCTCTTCATAACCCAAACCAGTTTTCAACTTTGGATTCCTTTGCTGATTCAGAATGGTGGCTAATCCTTTTAAGGCTTTGATACTTGACAGATTCTGGTGATACAAGGCTTGAAACTTCTCCAACTCTTTTCTAGTTTTCACTACTTCGTCTTCCAGAGCTTTACATCTCACCTTCTTCTCTACTAATTGTTTTCTTAGAATATCTTCTATTTTCTTTGCTTCTTCTAATTCTAATTTTAACAAAACAAATTTTTCACTTGGTTCTTTACCATTCTTTTCAAACTGCATCAACAACTTTTTTTGTTTTCTCTTCTTAAGTTGAAGTCTATCAATCTCTTCTAAAGCACTGATCAGTTCTCCTTCCAAGTCAACCATAGCTTCCTCATCATTAATATCACTTCCTGTACTTTTATTATCATAATCCTCTTTTTCCATAAGAATAAATTCATTAACCTTATATTCACAAGAAGAGTCGCTATCTGTGTCTCCTGAAGAGTCATCATGGTTTACACATAAACTTTTATTTTTACCAAATCTCATGGATTTGTACTTCTCTTCACCTTCATAACTGCTAATGAGTTTGTCCACATTTCTTTGGTAGATTCTAAGTGCATAAATTTTACAAATTATGTTTCTGCAAGCCCACTCAGAATAGAATTCATAGCCTTAGCGTTGAGGCTGAATTCTAGCTTGGCATTCTTAGAAGCTAGTACAAATGGATTTACATAACTAGTCTCTACCACATCCTAGACATCTGCACCTAAATCCATTATGTAGGTTTTCATCCTACCTTTCCATAAGGTAATTTTTTTTCCATTGAACAAAGGGGCCTTGTTGGTTGAAGTTCCTTCATGGTTAGTCATGTTAAAGCTACAATTATGGCTACTATGCTTAAACAATTATGCCCATTTTAAACTCATTACAAAGCACTCAATGATGATCACAATAATGCAGGGAAGTAAGCAATAGAATATTCAACACCAATCACACACATGAAATACACAAAGATAGATATTCCTGAGGAAACCCATAAAGGGAGAGAACCTCTTCTTATTGATATGATAAGTAGTCTTTGTTTTTTGTACATTATCATTCTTATGAGAACCAACTCATTTTGAGGCTACCACCTCTATTTTACAAGCAACAACTTGCTAAGAGCACCAACTCTCTCAATTCTCTAGCACCCACTAGAAGGAAGCACCAACTACCTGAGTGTTCCAGAACCAACTGGATGGAAGCATCAACTTCCAATTACATAGGCACCAACCTATATAACAGATAACAATAGCTCTCTGTTGCACCACCCTACCACCATGGATGATTTTAGGGGCTAAATTTCACTCATGGGATAATTTTCCATGGTTTTTCCAAAAATGAGATTCACTATTTTAAAAATAATTCGCCCAAATTCTATAGGATAAAATTATTTTACCTTAAAAATCGCCAAAATTTTATAAAAACTATATAAAATCCTTAGAAATTTGAATATTTTTACAAAAATATCACCAAACATTTATATTTGGGATATGAAGGATAAGTAAGATTCGCCAAGGTTTCTACATTTTAAAATAAATTTCCATCCTTAAAATCATCCCTACCTACCACCCTGGTTTTTCTGGTTGCAACCAGATAGAAGCTACAACTCCATGTGTTCAAGAACCCACTTGAAACTCTGTGGACAACAATCCTCCCTAGCACCACCCTACCACCCTGTTGTTGGGAAATAATACCCTACAGACTAACAAGCTAGGGCTGAACTTGTATGCAGATCATGACCTTAAAGAAAACACTTTTAACCTATCACCCCAATACTCAAACCCCTTTTTCATACACAAGCATGGAAAAGACCTACTAACCTTTTTCTATTGATGTTTGATGTAGATCCTCCATTTCGCTTTATCCTCTTGCTTTCCCTGCTCCTTCCAAAGATAATCCTGCAATCAAAACAAAACACTACGCATGCATGATATTTTTCTACCTAAGGGTTAGAGATTAAGCATAAATAAAATAAAATATATATCACTCATGCATTGGGACGGGAAAAGTATTCTTTTATTAATCTCAAGATGAATCAACTTACAATAATGATAGAGACCGGCCACCGTTCCTCGATCCTGATCCTGGGCTCCTACTCTTCTTTGTCCTCCAACTGCTTTGCTTGAATTCTTCTTAGGCTTGAGGAAAGGCCAAAAGGGTTGGGACAAATGGATTCGGCAATTGGGCAGAGTTTATTTGCTATGTTTTTCCTCTTCCAAATAGTACCCCTACCCCTTCTTTTATAGTCTAGAAGGAGCTAGGGTTTTGGACGAACTCTCGGCCATGCATGGCTGGGAGTTCCAGTTAACTGACCCAAATTTTTTCGTCCCGTCGGAAACTTTCCTGTTTTTGTGCTTTGTTAGGTAAGCGCGGGCTGTAGTAGGCCAGCCAGCGTTCCAACGCGTGTAGTAGTAGGCCTGCCAGCGTGCCAACGTGTGCAGTAGAAGGTTAGGGCGCATGCCACTTGATTTAAGAGGGTTTTCAAGGTTTTATTCAGCATGGCTTTGGCAAGGAAGAGACATGAATTGGCCTGATGCCAGGTAAGAATGTGTGGTGCAATTTAGGGTTATAACAGATGCCCCCTAATGTGTGAGGTTAGAAGAGCATCTGATGGCCGAAATACATTACCAATTCTTTACCAATCTGTACTGATATGTTGAATGAGTGAGCCCAGGAACCAGGAATCAGGAGGTGTTGTCTGCAAAAAATATCAAATGTCTCACCGAGGCAGGCATACCCATGCTCGGAATAAAATAGAACCATGGATACCAATCAAATACATTGTAGATCCATGTCAAATAACTATAAAGAGTAGCCGTGAATAATACACAGCAGAGCTACATCTCAAAATCAGAAAGATATACATATAAAGTATCCATCTCCCAGAAGCTGATTCGGCCTGATGGTTGTACTTCAGAGCTCGAGAAACAACTTCAAAGTCTTCTAAAACTCAGGTAGGAGTGTAATATGAGTGTACGACTGCACTACCCAGAGGTCTTCGAAGGCTCGTCAGTTATGGACTTGATAATCTTGATGATCGGACTGAAGGCTTCAGTGATTTCGAACAAAGACTTGATTGGACGTTCAGGATGGCCGAGGATGCAAACAAGAGACACATTGCAGAGGGGCTGACTCAGGCTTAGTGACAAACTTCCCTTGGATAATAGCACGACAAGTGATAAGACTCAGACAACATATCTATTAATCAGAAGTCTACGAAGTAGGAGGCAACGCAAACTCTCCATATGTTTGGAAGAATAACCAAACGGTGGAGGACACAACTCTGTATAGCGAACAAAGCTTCCTAAGGTCATACTACATCCCATATTCTGATGAATCAAATAGATAGATGTGCTTTATCCAAGGGCGACTCATGATGCTGCCAATAAAGAAAATACTTTTCCCATCCTCTTTTTGGGGTATATTTGATTTTTTTGTTCTTTTTGTTGATTTGGAAAAAAGAATAAAGGAATATTATGTTAAAATGGAGGAACGAGTACAACAAACATACAAGCTCAAGGAACAAGGACAAGACTGATGTTCTAGGAAATGATACTCGGGAAAAATCCTCCAGTGGCCAAAGGTGTTAAGAGGCAAAGGCAAACCATTACTAAGTTGATGGGTAAAGGATGCAAATGCGGTTGATAGAACACACAATGGTAACGTCCTTCGATGTAAGTTTAACGAGCCCAGAGAAGGGAAGCTCGTTGATTTTTCATATTTAGAGAGTCTGAAAAAGCATAAGAGGAAACTCCGTTGGGGTAACTTTTTCGACAATAGTCTAGTTGGTTCGAAAAAGGGGTAAACTAGCACCAACTAGACATCAATTCAAAACCATTTTAACGAGTGTGAAAAGGACAAGATCACTCTGCGATTTTTTTCAATTTTAAGGAGTCTGAAAAAAGCTTAACTATGGACTCCGTCAGGAATATTCTTCTGGACCATTTTAGCGAGTGTGAAAGAATAAGGTCACTCGGCCATCTTTTCAATTTTAGGGAGTCTGAAACGAGCTTAACTATGGACTCCGGGGGGGTTTCTTTTTCGTAAATTTAGTCCCTCGGGCCCGAAAAAGGAATAAAATTATACCTAAGGATACTCTTCTAAAGAATGGACATTCAATAGAGTATTCCTTTGTTCGTACAGTTGACCATCCGGACCGAAAAAGGGGTAAACTACTGTCAGACAGACGTGACTTCAAATTTCAGTTTAACGAGCGTGAAGGGTCACAAGATCGCTCGGCAATATTTTCATGTTTAGAGGCTCTGAAAAGGGCTTAAAAGGAGACTCATTATCTTTTGGGAGTCCGGAGGGTAAGACAAAGAGTGAAAAATACCCATGCAAATGAGGCTCAAACTCGTATTCAGGAAAGACTACACGGACTCTTGAGCCTACAGTGTTGTTAGAAACGGCATGGACACCATAATGCAACCAGGAACTACCTAGGGCATCCATGTTTTGGCAAGATCTACCACCAAGTCACGACACTTCTAGAGCAAATATGACAATTCCATGTCACAACCGGATGGGATCGATCCTAATTGTAAGAACAAAAGGCAACGAGATGCAACAGTTGGGATGAAATCCTACCCTATATGCTCAAGTTGATTTTTGAAAAAAAAATTACGGACCGTCCATATATATATATTTTTTTATTTTCTGAAACTCACTGAAAATTGTCCCAATACCTGATCAAATCCCCCCCATACAACTCCTGAACCACTCAAAATGGTTTTTGGTATAAAGAAATTGATAAAAGGTCCCAAAAAAGTGACAAAAAGAGGCCACAAAGTCTATAAATAGAAGCTGGCAGCTCATTATCACCATTGTTGATTTGGAAATTGACTCTGGAGCCAAAAGACCCCCTTTGCCAAAGATCGTGATTCTGGGAGCTACAGTGGACGAAACGGACTTCTTCTTGGACCAAGTAAGTACAAACTCCCTAATATTACAATTCAATACTTAATTTATGGCATTTAAGTTGGTTTTGGGGGTGGCCGTCGACCTCCAAGAGGTCGGCCGTAGGAAAACGCGGGTTTTCCAGGGACAGCCCATGGGTACCCACACGCAGAGCCAAAACTGCGCGCGGGTACCCACGACTGTTGCCTCGACAGCCCACGGGTGCCCCCCGCGTGATGGAATTTGGATTGAAAGAAGACTAAACTCCCCCTTTTTTTTTCCTGTGTGTTTGGCAGGATGTATATTCAGTGGAGAGAGAGGGAGCACGAGGCTGCCAATGAGGCAGTGGCTGCAGATCCGAATGTTATGGATGTGCTAACGCAGTGTGGCTTGGTAAAAAAATTTATGTGTCCATGTATGCGTGCTCAACCCAGGCTACTAAATGCCTTGGTCAATTATTGGCACCCAGATGCAGAGGCCTTTATGATAGAGGGGCAATCCTTGGTGCCCACCACCGAAGATATCTACTTTTTGACGGGCCTCTCGAGAAGAGGGGAACCCGTCAACTTTCATACTTTTCCTGCGGGGCCGAGGAAAGTCTCGGAATTGATAGAGGAGTACTGTGAGGCTGGGACCGATCAGAGATCTTCTTCAGTTCCCATGATTAGGATTACCAGCCTCGCCCTCCAGACCATTTTATCACTCATCGGGCGGATTACCGGCTCTACGACTGTGAATTAGGCTTCGCGCGCACAGATGAACTGTGCAATTCAGTGCATGAATGCACAAATTGTCGACTAGAGTACTACACTACTAGCAAGCATGACAGGCCAGTTGACAGCTTGTAGACAGCGGGTGCATAGGAACTTTGGGTTTGGGACCATCCTATGTTCATTTTTCTTTGAGAGAGTTCCATGTTTCAGTCCTCGGCTGACAGTACGAGGACATCTGGCTACTTTCCCCACAGTGTGCAGATGGGCATCATTGTTGCCGCGACAGGGTGGTGGGAGGACCACAGAGGCCTTCAATGATGACTTTTTTGCCTGGATGTCACGGCAGATCCCAGCGATTGAGGATTACCCATATGCAGAGATCAATTTTTCCATAGATCCAGCGATACTAGTGCCTCCTGGTGAGGAGCGAGGGGAGATGGGTAAGTCTCCACCTGTACAGTTTTTTTGTTTTCATATGTAATTTTTATGTCTTTTTGATATATATAGTATGTTTTTGTATAACAGAGTTTTTGATGGGTGGACATTGTATTGCATGCAGATGTGGGACCCGTGCGACCTGCCGATTTTTCTCGGAATAGGCACCGCCCATGGCCAGAGGCCGCCGCTGCCGCCGCCGGGGGAGCAGCAGTGGTAGGGAACCTCCCAGCAGGGGAGGCTGAGAGGGTTCTTAGGTGGATTGAGAAAAACTTTACTACGCTCACTCACACAGTTCCCATGGCAGAGATAGAGGACTTGCCGCCCTCCATGCAGACTCACGTTGTGGGGGCACCTCGGACATGGGTCCGATTGTTTAGGCGTTTAGCCCAGGCTGTACATGATTATAACAGGGCCCACAGGCCCTGAGTAGACTTTTAAACTTTTTATGTGCCATGATCACCTTATTGTATATATTTTTTGAGGGCATAAGCCCGGTGACTCATTATGGTTCCCACTTGTGAGGCGCTAACGCCCATCTATGTACTCTGAGGATTTTATCATGTTTATATATGGGTTTTTATTTATTTTTTGTGTCTTAAGGATTATGTGTACAAAAATGTATTTACATGTGTATGATCATGATATTTTCATGTGTGAGCAAGATGCCAATCTAAAATGTGATTAGCTAGAGTATCTGTGATTTGATTTAGACTCCTAGGAACATGAAAATATGTAATATAATCAAAGTTGTGTTCCAAGAGACGTACCCTAAGGAATCATCGGTGTAAAGTCGGATCATGTACTTGGTATATTTTGTTTAGCTGCGACACAACCAGTTGAGCATCTAGATAGACCCGGAGACGAGAGATACCCAATGACAAAGCTTCACGAAGCAACTCAATAACTGCACTATACTTAGCAACATTATGTGTGGTGTCACCTAAGCATATCCCTCTGGAAGATAACAACTGACCCTGTGGTGTAAAGATTACCCAAGCTGCGGAGGCAAGCCTCCGCGTGTGTCTAATAGCACCGTCTGCAACCCAACGAACACCTCGGACTCACTTGACATCTGCCATATTGACGAAAGATAACATCAATGACACGTCCATAACATGTTTTTCCCAAAAGAAATGTAAAAAAGTAATAGTACAAAGACTATACATATGTTACAAAAAGTTACCAATAGTGACCATGCTATGAGTAATACTTCTTGAGGTAGAGCCCATTCCTAGGCTCCGCCAAAGCATTCCCTTCAAAATTGACCAGACGATAAGTGCCCTTTTTTAAAACCTCTTTAATGATGAAGGGTCCGAACCACATGGGTTTAAACTTTCCTGCCCCCAGGGGGTCCTTATCTTGGTCGTAAACCAGGACAAGGTCGCCCTCAAAGAAAACCCAAGGACGAATGGACCTATCATATTGACACTTGACTTTATGTTTATGAGCTTCGTTGGCTAGGGACACATCGCGACGCTGTTCATCAAGTTGCTCAAGGTGTACTAACCGTTCTTCAAGTGGAGAAGTGTCTGGCAATAACTGTACTGCCAATTTTAGAGATGGAATTTGACATTCGATGGGAAAGACTGCCTCCATCCTGTAAATGAGTTGGAAAGGTGAGAAACCAATTGCAGTCTTAACTGAGGTTCGGTAATCCCATAATGCCGAGTATAACATCAAATGCCAATTTGACTTGGCTGAGTTGATAGTTCATTGTAGCATCATCTTGAGAGTTTTGTTAACAACTTCCACCTACCCATTGGCTTGGGGATAGTAAGGTGAGGAATGTTCTTGCCATAACCCAAGATTTGATGTTAACTCAGACATCATTTGGTTCTGAAAGTGACAACCATGGTCAGTGACAATCTCTCTCGGGACGCTGAACCGTGCTATAATCTGGTTAAATAAGAAGAGCGTTGCAGTCTCTCCATCATCTTTAAACGTTGGCATAGCTTCGACCCACTTAGTGAAGTAGTCGACAGCTACGATGATATAGCGGTGCCCCCTTGCTGACGGGGGGTTGCATGTAGTGTAATCAATCCCCCACTTGGTGAAGGGACCAACTGTGATGACAGGAAACATAGGATCTGGATGTGCCCTCATCTTCCGTGAGAAGATTTGGCACAGATGGCACTTCTTGACCGACTCGATACAATCTTTCATAAGCATGGGCCAGAAGTAACCTGCTCGTAAAATATTTTGGGCTATTGCCAACCCAGATAAGTGATCGCCACAAGCTCCTGTATGACAATCGTTGAGAACTATGACGGCCTCCTCATGAGTGAGACATCAACGCAAGATGCAGTCTACACCTCTCTGATACAACGTATCATTGAGTATGAGATAATTCTTGGCCTGATGGCATATCTGCCGACGCTCATCACGAGAAGCAGAGGTGGGGCACTTCAAAGTCTAGAGATAGATCAGTATATCTCCGTACCATGGGTCTAATGATTCGATCAAAAACATATCCCCCCGGATAGGCCATTCCTCAAGAACAACGTCACCTGACTCAACCGAAAGTTCTGAAATAAGTTTTGCGAAGACCAACGACTTATTGGACTTTGTTGAAACGAAGTCTAAGTCAAATTCTTGGAGGATGACCATCCATCTACTGCTTTTTCCACTGATAACTCGTCATGTCAACATGTACTAGAATGGATTAACGACAGCAATGACGGTGGTCTTTCGAAACAGAACATAGTGACAGAACCGTTGAACAACATGAATTGCTGCCAACACAAGTTTTTCTAGATGGGTATAATTTAGTTTTGGTCCTACGAGGCCTCAACTCAGGTAATAGATCACGTATTCAGAAAATGAATCATCTTCCTGAACTAAAACCATGCATATGGCTAACTCTGTGGCAGCCAGATATAATAGGAAATCCTTGTTATAATTCGGTGGTCGTAGCATAGGTGCGGTAGTGAGGGTGTGTTTCAATGCGTCGAAAGAGAGTTGAGCGGCTTCATCCTAGAAAAAGGGAACATCTTTCTTCAGTAAACACATACAGCCCTTGGTGATTTCGGCATAGTTGGCGATGAAGCGTCGTAAGAAGTTCGCCTTGCCTTGAAGACTCTGCAGTTGTAAGATTGTGCGTGGGGGGGGGAAACTAGACTATTGCCTCCACCTTAAGAGGATCTACCATGATCCCTATTGCTGAAACAATGAAACCTAACAAACATCCTGACGTAACACAAAAGCTGTACTTGTTGGGATTCAAGCGAATCCTGAAGTAGCAACAAATCCTGAAGTAGCGACAGCGTTCAAAGATTAGTCGAAGGTGCATAGGATGATCCTTTCACTTGCGAGAGCGTGATGCTAAATCATCAAGATAGGCCTCGACTATATGTTTGAGGTCATGAAACGCAAAATACATGGCCCACTGGAAATTGGCTCCAGAATTCTTGAGACCAAAAGGCATCTTACGATAGGCGAATGTACCCCACGGACAAATGAATGCCATTTTATGTTGGTCATCAGGTTTGATTTGGATTTGGTTATAGCCTGAAAAACCATCAATGAATGAAAAGGCTTCACAACCGGTGCACTCATCAATGATTTGATCGATGAATGGGGTTGGATAATTATCTTTTGGACATGCCTTATTCAAATCACGGAAATCAGTACATACACGAATCATGCCTTGTTTTTTATCGACCAGTACGGGGTTTGACACCCACTGAGTCAAATGAATTAGGTAAATGAACCTTGCCTTGAGCAATTTCTCAACCTCAGCTTTGATGGTTGCTTCTTTCCTAGGATTAACTGGATGAAGTTTTTGTCGAACAGGCTTAGCATCAGGATACATAGTGATCTCATGTTCAACTATTTTCGGATCGATGCCTGGCATTTCCTCATAAGACCAGGCAAAAACGTCGTGGAATTCTTTGAAAAGATCCGTGTAAATATGAACCTCTTCGAGGGAGCAATCCGCTCCAATGAAGACGTTCTCCACGACGCCAGGGTTTCGGGATATGTTGATAGGTGTAGTGGCAGCGATAGTCACCATATTCCCCTTAGCATAAATTTCCTGTGTAGCTAAGAGGTTAATGGGACATGGTTGATCTCCCGTCATGGTGATAGCGAATTCTCCGACCTCAATTCGACTTAACTCTGGGAGGAAATATGATCTGTGATGAAGATCCTCCCAAGGTCTGTCTGGACTCATCATTGCTTTGATTACAGCTTTGTCAGAAGGCAAGACTAAGTCTAATGAATTGGTGGTAGCAAGAGAACCCTGAGCCCAGATAGGCTCAAGAAGTGGATCCAACTCTTGTGCGAGAGTCAGATCAGGAGACTCTAAATTTTGCTGGACTAAAGAGTACGCTACTTCAGCAACCGACAAGGGAATGGACATGTTGGAGTGCCCTGTCTCATCCATCATGGCTGATGGGGAAGGAAGAATCCATGGATCCTCAAATTAAGTCGTGCGGAATGACAAAACATGGAAAATCTTAGCCTTGTGGTGAGTTGATATAAACTTGACATCGCCATGAGGAGGTGGGTAATCGAAAGTACCCATCAAATATGGACACAAACCAACTCCTATGTTAACAACACCGGATTGAGGATTATCTATCATGGGAATCGTGGATGCCCCCAAGGCTGGGTTAGGTCGAGAGAAGGACAACTGATCAATGGTCACTATCCGGCCTTCATGTGCAAACAATAAGACTTGGAAAACTGTAGTGACCACCGCTTGCATAGCATAAGTCCAACTATGACCTAACAAGAGATTGTAGTCGATGGGGGCATCGACTACCTCTACTTCGACGCACACGGTCTTCCCCCCTAACTGCACAGGGAAAGAAGGAATGATTCCATGTGGTCGGAAAGAACGACCGTCGAATGCAGTGAGGAGAGTAGGTGATGGAGACAACTCAGGCTGACCAATGGATTTCCAGCATGCTAACGACATAATGCAAGTCGAAGCGCCCTCATCGACCACTGTGCAGAAGATATTCCATGTAAAAAATTTCGTGGGATGAGCCACTACTATCTGAAACGCGACGTGGTAAGGCAGACGAGGTTTCAAGTCAGTCGTATATAACATGATGGTACCCTAGTTACAAGTCTCAGTAGAGCCTAAAGCAGTCAACAAGGCTTTCCTCTGAGCGAGGAAACTTTGGAGTACCTCCAAAGCGGACATAGCACAAGGGGTTTGGGATAAATCTTCCACCACAGAGTAATTCTGGGCGGCCCTTGCGTTTGGATTGTGAGAAGCTCTCTTAAACGCACCTTTTGGAATGTGTGTCATTGTTTCACCCAACGTCTTCTCGATCTGTAGAGGAAGAGATGGGATCTTGACTTCTTTTCCCTTCTCAGAGGCGCTTGGTTTACTATAGTCCTGTTCTCTAGTCGTGATTAAAGCATCACTTTTAACCATATATATGTTCGTGGAAGAGGAATTGTTTGGGGGAAGGCAGTTTTCTTGGCTGCCCCCTTCGGCATTTGTAGAGGCTTGAGTTAAATTTTTCCCATGCTGAAAAGGATTAGTCAACACGGCCTGTTGTTTCTGTGTGAAAAAATTTTGGGCCTCTGCAAGTCGAGGACATAGATGGGTCTGGTGGTCTTCCACACATAAGTTGCACGGATACCTCGTCTTCCTCTTTTCCATGGTGCCCTCGCCAGCATTATCAGTGGGTTTCTTATCCCCCTTACCCTTCTTGCGTTGTTTTTTCTTCCCTTCAGGTTGTTGGGTGGCCTTTGGGTTAGTCGTCTGTACGGAGTGTACTTCCGACGTTTGGGTAGGAGGAGCAGCCAAAGCAGTAGTCTAGCTCGCCGATGAGTGTTGTATAGATAACTACTGCAATTGTTTTGTCAATTGCTCAGCGGGCTTAGTTTGTGCCGAACCAATGATACCGTCGGCATGTGGTCCGGCTCTCTGTCTGGTTTTATCCAGTATCGATCGTGGTGCATCCGGTAGGATGTTGTGCAATAGACCAGACTGAGAATAGATAAGCTCAAACTATTGAGCCCTCATGATGGCATATTCTTCGGAGAAAACCCCAGAAGTTGCGACGTCTTTGGATAATTGCGATACTAAAGACTTAATGAACCACTCAAGCAGGAATGCTAGTGGAACTGGTACTTTTATTAGACTCTTTCGGCGTCGCCACTCTCGGATATGATCAGAGATATGGTCTGCTGTCGTCTGCTCGAAATTGGCTAGGAAGTCTATGTTGGCATCGTATCTCATAGGTAACTGGAAATGGTTAAGGAAGGCCATCGCCAGTTCTCCAAAAGAAGAGTATCGTGAACGATCAAGCTCTATGTACCATTTCATGGCACTCCCAATAAGAGTGCGTTGAAACAATCGCAACTGGACGGAGTCATCTTTCAGTGAGTTAGATGAACACCAAAGGTGAAAAGTAGTCACGTGATCACCTGGATCTTCGTTAGGCTTGACCTCAAACTTTGGAATGTACGAAGGCAACTTCGTTGGCATAGGAGGCCAACGCAGATCGTGACAGATAGGATCATTTAACAACCATGTCAAATCAGGCAAGTGTAACGTCGCCAGGAATGGTAATTTGGGTTTCTGCTGATAGCCTGGATAAAAGGGTCCTGGAGTTTGACTGACACTAGGTTGCCAAGAACAGTTTGGCGGCTGGCCCGGGCTCTGGTAGAAACCATGGCCCTGACCAGCGTAAGGGTTTTGCATCTAAGGAGACATCATTGGTTGGTTCCCCATAAATGACATAGGATGTTGGGCATTCATCGTGTTTGACATAATTTGGGAAGGATTACCCCATGCCGGTCCCGATGGGAGAGGCATAAAAGTTTGTCCGGGGTTCCATTGACTGTGGAAATAATTACCCCAGAACGACATTCTAGAGGAAGGAATGGATCCTTGTCCTGAGTTCCAAGGTCCTTGTATATGTGCCCCCGACGCAGGAATAGTACCTTGTGCCGGAGTAGACTGTCCAAAAATGGGTGTGCCCCCAGATGGGAAAGCAGTAGATGTGAAAGTGTTATTACCAAATGTCCCATTCCAAACAAATGGTGATGAACCTACCAGCTGAGTTTGCACAGGTGTTCCTTGACTCCCGGCTCCAAAGAAACTTGTGTGTGTAGGTTTCCCGGTGGATTGCTGATGCATACCACCGAGCAAAGGGGATGAAGGAGAGATATGACCTCCAGCGTAAGGAAAAGCATTGAAAGGGATAGGAATGCCCCCCAGTTGACCTTGCAGAGGAGCATTAGAGCTCCCTGCCCCCAGACCCAAAGTCTGTAAAGTGGAGTGAGTGAGTGCAGGACTTGTACCTGAACTAGGCATACCGTATGAAAATGGAGGCCCGGTCACACTAGGTGTGAAGGGAGGTGTGGCCGCTGCGATAGATGGGGTCGATACACTGTGCGACGTAGTTGCAGCCGAGACCATGGTGGCCCGGACCGCCGACAGAGGAAATTTAGGAGAAGCTTCTCTTGTGGTAGCAACGGTGATGGGAATGGAAGAATTCCTAGAGGAAGTAATAGCATTTGTTACCATAGTTGTGTGAGGCACTGACAGGCATTCGTAGAATTGAATTGGCACAATCACTTGTGGCCAAGTATTAGTGGTTGAGGTTTCAACCAATCCAAGATTGGCGGTCGATTCCTCCGGTAGTTGTTCGGGCTCAATGGTTGGTAACACGGTTGCTTCGAAAGACCCTTGTTGGTCTAACTTCCACCTCAATGGTGGCGGGGGTGGCTCCAGTATAACCGGTGGCAGGCCCAGAAGCCTTTGTGACCGGCGGAGCTCTGAATCCTCCACTATGTGAGAAGATTCATGACACGCTAAGGTATTCTACACGAACAAACAGAAACACACACTAAAAGAAGCCCCTATGAGATAACAAAGGCAAACACTAACTATTTTGAAGAACAGTTAAAACAACCAACACTAGAGCAACTTACTGGTGCAAGTGCAACTCGAAGACGGAAGCACCTTCCGGGTATACTCTGCAAAGCGTGGCCCGATGTCTGTCCTAGGTACCGTGGTATACCCCCGCAGTCACCTCTGTATGTCCCTAGAAAAGATTGGCAACTAGTTTGCCAGCACGATAACAGTCACCAGGAAGGTACAGTCGATAATCGAGTAGACCACAATGAGCAGGTATCAAGCCCGAAACTTGTCAAGGGTATCGAGAGCAAATGGTCCAGAAGACAATTGAGGATCTCAAATGGATTCGAGACCCACGAAGCTTCGTGGAAAATGCAAACAACGAAATCCCTCAACAAATCCTCGATATGTGTTCTCCACTACGCTCGGTCCAGCTTTGGAGGGGTTATCTCCGCTACCTTTCCTTACGCGACCTCGTGTTTAGCCCCTGTGTTAGAGGGGGGTCCCAGATAACTTTCCGTAACTGGACTTCTACACTCCTTTTGACAGACTCCAATGTTTGGTTTGAGTGGCCTTGAAGAATTTACTCTCCAACCTATTCCAAGGCCCTAGTCCTGAGCTAGTGTATGTACCCTACAAACAAAAAGTCTAATAGTTTTTAATTAGCGTTGCTTTTAATGGGATTTTTTACGTCACAAGGTATGAAGGTGAAACTGATGGTGTGTAAAGACTCAAAGAAAAATGAACAAGAAAGGCTTGGAAACAAAAACTTTTACAAAAAATGCAAAAACCAACAACTTTTCAACAAGAAAGACTTCTTTTCTTTTGGAATTTTATAAGATTTCATGCAAAAACTTATGAAAAAAGACTTCTTCCTAGCTACTAATGCAACAACACAATCTTCAAACCAAGAAGAGAATGAAACAAGAGAATGAAAATGAAACAAGACAGGGAAGAGGAGACTGCCTCTCAAGCTTTCTGAGTCCTACACACTACTAAAACCTCTACAACAAGCGTTCAAACGTGGGCTACAGAAGGTTAGGGTGCGGGTTACACGCATGCAGGCCTTTTGTAGGCCGCGTGTACCTCTGTGTGTCCCGATAATAAATGTCAAGCACAGTGAAGGAAAATATGGTATTAAGAACCAGGTTCCCTGCTAGCTCTGACCTAACAGAAAACAGACAAACAAAGAAGCAGAAAATATAATTCCTTGAACTACCCAAAAACCTCAATGAAATCGAGAAACCCTAAGAGTAATATCCCCAGTGGAGTCGCCAATTCTGTTGTTGGGAAATAATACCCTATGGACTAAAAAGCTAGGGCTGAACTTGTACGCAGATCATGACCTTAAAGAAAACACTTTTAACCTATCACCCCAATACTCAAACCCCTTTTTCATACACAAGCATGGAAAAGACCTACTAACCTTTTTCTATCGATGTTTGATGTAGATCCTCCGTTGCGCTTTATCCTCTTGCTTTCGCTACTCCTTCCAAAGACAATCATGCAATCAAGACAAAACACTACGCATGCATGATATTTTTCTACCTAAGGGTTAGAGATTAAGCATATATCACTCGTGCATTGGGATGGGAAAAGTATTCTTTTATTAATCTCAAGATGAATCAACTTACAATAATGATAGAGACCAGCCACCGTTCCTCGATCCTGATCCTAGGCTCCTCCTCTTCTTTTTCCTCCAACTGCTTTGCTTGAATTCTTCTTAGGCTTGAGGAAAGGCTAAAGGGTTGGGACAAATGGATTCGACAATTGGGAAGAGTTTCTTTGCTATCTTTTTCCTCTTCCAAATAGTACCCCTACCCCTTCTTTTATAGGCTAGAAGGATCTAGGGTTTTGGATGAACTCTCGGCCATGCATGGCTGGGAGTTCCAGTTAACTGACCCAAATATTTTCGTCCCGTCGGCAAATTTCCTGTTTTTGTGCTTTGTTAGGTAAACGCGGGCTGTAGTAGGCCAGCCAGTGTTCCAACGCGTGCAGTAGTAGGCCTGCCAGCGTGCCAACGCGTGAAGTAGAAGGTTAGGGTGCATGCCACTTGATTTAAGAGGGTTTTCAAGGTTTTATTCAGCATGGCTTTGGCAAGGAAGAGACATGAGTTGGACTGATGCCAGGTAAGCATGTGTGGTGAAATTTAGGGTTATAACACACCCTGAGATATAAATATTTATTACTGAAATTTATATAGTGATACATTATTTAACAATGGCTTACCAGTCTTATAACTGTTCTGCTACACTGTTGTTCTTTGCCTACATTAGTGTCTTCATTCTCTCATATTCTTGTGCTTTATGTTCTTTTGCTCTATATTTTCATGTGCACCTAGGATTTCTCTTCCTCTCTCATATATATATCTATGTTCTATCTCTTTCTTCTTCATCTTTTCTTTGTGCACCATTTCCATTCTATGCACTATGCCTCTTCTGTGCGCTTAAGCTCCTGCGCATGGCCTACTTCTACCCGCATGAATAACTATCAAAAGAAGAAACCATCTCTTCTCTGTTCTGCATATATTTATCATGCCAAGTCCTCTGCTAGATCATACACACAACTCTTCGTCCTCTCAAGTGATTATACTGATTTTTTTCATCATTAGCGGGCATTATCCTGAGATTCTCTGGCTTCTCTGGCAGTTACAGTCTTCGACACTTTTCCACATGTCAAATTTATCTATGATGAGTCTTCATTCCAATGGAAGTTGCCTCGAGACTCTTCATCTCCTCTGGATATCACCCTGAAGCTCTTTGAATTATCTGGCAGTTACAGAGAGAACCTTTGCACGCTCATCCCTTTATCACATTTTCCCTTCCTAATAAAACTTTAGAGTGGGCGCTAGATTTTCTGGCTAATCCCCTTCCTTTCACATGACTGTGAGATGTGATCATATGCCTATCCAAAAGGTGCTTCGTGACTTTACGTTTCATATTTTTTGTTGCGAGTCACCTTGATTCTCCCAACTCCTGAAATCTTGAGGTGGAGCCGAGAGATGTGCTAGCTCCTCCCTTAACCTTCACTAATGTTACCATCGATGTGACCAATTGCCTATTCAAAGGGTTCTTCCCGATATCGATCTAGTGAGCACTAGCTCCGTTTCTTGATATGACCTTGGGTGATGATCTCATGTGACCATGCGATTGCGGTCACATCTGAAGGAAGTTTGAGGGCAACCCTCTTTTTTCCCTACAATTCACTATGAGCCTCCATGTGTCCTTTCCCCAAAACCATGGTTTTGATTGTGGATTTCTCACGAAAAAGTAAGACACGAGCATGTTCTGGACCTGCAATGCAATGAGACCATCGATCTCACGATATTGACGGTGCTCCTGAACTGACGGTTCTGACCTGTCCACTCAATTCTATGGATCAAATCTACCCTTCCTAAATCAATGACCGAGATTTACTTCGCGATATGGGCTCCGAGAGTTTCAAATATCAAACCTCATTTTTCCCCTACGCCAAACTTTTGGAGTTGACAATCCATTGTTGTGTGTCCCTCTCGGATCAACGGTCCTCATTCACTTTGGGAATTTTCCCTTTATCGATCAATAGTTCTATGGTCCCTTTCTCGATCAACAGTCGATATCTCCTTTGGGTCTCCGAACTTCTGAAATCTCAAGTCTCAAACTTTACTTCCCCTCGAAGTATGCGGATTACTGCCACATGTCCTTGCTGACATGGTCTACTGCATGTCCTTGCTGACTTGGTCTGCCACATGTCCTTGCTGAGGTGGTCTTCTGACGTAGGTGAGATGTGTAGGAAGTGTAGTGGGGTGTAGAGGCAGAGTGCGGTAGTGGAGTGTGACGTGTAGCGGGTAGTGGAGTGTGATGTCGAAGCACGAAGGTGGTATGTATGAGTGGTTTGGTGGTTTACTCGGAGGGGGGGTTAGGAGGTAAGTGGTAATGAGCGAGGGGGATCCAATTTGATAGGAAGGTGACATGTATGAGGGTCCCACATGGAAAATACCACCAACTGAGAACCCCCCCCCATATTTAAAGGTAGAAATATCGAGGGGCTCCGATATGCCCTTCGACCATATTTCTGAGTGCCCAATTATTGGCCATTGAGATTAACATTCCCTTATTATAACTTATCTTTTCCTTCCACTTTAGAATGATATAACGACCAAAATTTACTTCAGATGATCCGACAAGCAAGGATTTGTTTCGTCTCTCTGGACTTCGAAGATTTAAAATATCAAATTCACGCTCTGGATCAGACGGCCCAGATTCTCTTCAGATGATTTGGATGATTTGAAACTTGAGGTCTTCTTTGGAGATCTGACGGTTGCGATATTCTTCGGATGATCCGACAGTTGAGAACATATTTTGGCTCTCCGGACTTTGGATATTTCAAATCTCAACTTGAAACTTGAAGTGAGATTTTTCCATAGCATAACCTCCTTACATATTTAGACTCAAAATAAATGATAGTCGTTTGATCAAGGTCTTAGATCAATGGCTTGATTTTTCTGGGATGTAGCTCTTCTAGCTTATCCTGTCCTTCCACTCAAAAATTATCCGACAGCTGACGGGAATTCAGGTTTGATCTGACAGCTGATGGGTATTCGGATAATCAAATTCTTAACCCTTTAGCCCCCCTTATCCTATCCTTCAACTTTAAACTGATCCGATGGCTGATGGAAATTCAAGTTTTATCTGACGGCTAATGGTTATTTGGATGATCGAGATCTCATATCTCATCCCTTGCTTATCCTGTCCTTCCACTAATTCAATCTAACATTTTTTGGGTATTCCTCCTGAGCTTATCCTCCCTGTAAATCCACTGGATCCAATGGTTGTTGGTCCTTTGCACTCAGATCCAACGAATGGGATATGTTCCTCTCTTTTGCACGCATTCCTCCTATTTGGACTCTGATCTAACGGTCCATATTCTTCACAGTGTTCGATCCAACGATCATTTTCGCTCCTCCTCCTGAACTTACACTTCTTCCGGACTTGGAATAATTTCTAATTGTCAAAGGCCTCGACCTTTGATCCTTCTACAAGTCCTGATAACTTTGGGACTCGTCTTATTTTCTAAAAATGATATCTCTCCTAAGTTTTGGTAATGAAGTTAACATCGGCCCTGGTGCACACTTGCACTCTGCGTGCAACTCTGCACTCTTCCTCCTGAGCTTTGATTCTTTCTGCAAACTCACGGATTCTAATGAATCCTGTGCATGATCCTTGCGGCATTCATGATATCCTCTGGCTATCTAGAAACTCCAACTATGTGCCATGTGCTCGTCCTCCTAAGTTGGTAGACAACAATTTCTCATGATTTCATCATTCCCGATGCTATCATTGTTTCTTTCCTATTTGTCCTCATTGTTGCCAATATGCCAACGTTGTTGTTGTTCTAGCCTGTAAATATGGCATCATTGTTGTTGTTCTTGCCATCAATGACAAGCACACTCTACATGTAAACTTGCCAACAGAATCCATGTCAAAGTAGATCATAGCCACTAAGAGATACACATTGGAGCTATGTCTCAAGATCAAGAAGAGAGGATATCTGGGACCAAGAGAATAAACAAACGAAATCTCTGCAAGTACCAATGTCTGTGAGGTGCCACCATATCAGTTGGAAAGGAGAAAAAAAGAGGTGGTGTTTGTACTTCACCTGAAGTCTTCACAATGATCCGTTGTGTTACAATTATACACTATCTAAATAGATGAGCCAAATTTGAACACACTAGGACATCATTTGATTACCAGTCTGTTAAGAACCAAATATCAAAATAGCATAAAAAAAACCTCAGAATAAGTACTCAACACCTTGACAAAGAGGGAATTTTAGATAATAAGCCTCTTTGAGGGAGAAACCTTCTTATACACCACATAAATTTCCAAATGAAAGATGATTCCAAATGAAAAGGTCTCCTTGGTATATATAGGAGACTAGGAGGTACAATTATAACTAATGGACCCAAGCTAACATAAATAAAATAACATTACTAATGTAATATTCACCAATTAAGAGGTAATGTGCCACTATTTAGGGATTACATGCCCCTCCCCTTCAAACAAGTGTTGTCCGCAACGCTTGAGTAATTTTGGATGCTTCTGTATAAAAGAATCATCTTCCCAAGTGGAATATTCAACAGGTAGTTTCCTCCACTTAATGAGATACTCTGAAATGGATCCATTCCTCAGTTGGAGAATTCTTGTGTCAGTGATAGCTTCAGGCTCCAATATGTTTTTTCTTCCTCTTCAAGTTCTGGAAATATAGTTTGAACTAGGATCTTGTCACCTATAAACTTCTTTAAGCATGAAACATTGAAAACTTGGTGTACTTGCGAAGATGCAGGCAACTCCAATTTGTATGCCATAGTACCAATATTTTGCAACACCTTATAAGGTCCATAGTACTTTGGTGATAATTTATTATCCTTGTTATCTTGCTTAAGGGACATATGTTTTTATGGTTGTAGTCTTAAAAATACCCAATCCCCTACTTCAAAAGTTCTTTCACTACGATGTTGATTTGCTTGTTGTTTCATGTGATTATGTGCCAAGTTTAGGTTGTCCTTTAAGAGTTTGAGAACTTGTTGTTTATGCTCGATGTGATCTTCCACTGCTTGAACCTTAGATTTTTCTTTTAGAGAAGAAGTGATGGAAGGTGGGTGATATCCATAGAGTTCCATAAATGGTGTCATTTTTGTTGCAGTATGAAAGGAATTTTTATACCACCATTCTGCCAAGGCTAACCATTTGAACCATTGTGTTTGTTTATCAGAGACAAAGCAACAAAGGTAGACTTATAGACATTTTTTCACTATCTTAGTTTTTCCATTAGATTGAAGATGATAAGATGATCTATGAGCCAATTGAGTACCCAAACAAGAAAATAATTATGTTCAAAAATGTCCAGTGAAGATGGGATCTCTTTCACTTACAATAATCTTTGGGCTTCCATGTAGATTTTGAATTGTCTCCATGAATGCGGTGGCAACTGTATTGGATTTGAAAGGATGAGAGAGTGAACAAAAGTGTGCATACTTGATCAATCTATCAACAACCACCATGATGACACTCTTTCCTTCAAACTTCAATAACCTCGTGATGAAATCCATGGAAACCTCCTCTCAGCGTTAACTTGGGATGGATAATGGTTGTAAAAGACCTGGGGTCTTAATTTTTTCCACATTATTTTGTTGGAAAACCAAAAATTCTACCACAAACCTTTGAACATCAGTTTTAAGGCCATCCCAAAAAAATCCTTATTGACCCTATGGTAGGTTTTCAAAAATCCTGAGTGCCCTCCTACCGGAGAGGTGTGGAATTCCTAGAGTACCTTTTGTTTGAGTTGGGAGTTCTTACATAAATATAAGTGATCTTTGTACCATAGTGAATCTTTTTTCCATGTAAATGTATCTAATGCACTGGAATCCTGTTGCAACCTTTGAATGAGAGTCCACACGTTTTCTTCATTCTTCCATTCATCCCTTGATTCTATTATCCAATCAGGTTGGATGATCGATATAGCACAGAGAAAGGCCTCAACATCTTCATCCTTTCTTGAGAGTGCATCTGCCAAAACATTTTTCTTCCCTTTTTCGTAGATGATTTCAAAATCATAACCCAACATCTTGGTCACCCATTTTTGTTGTTCTTATGAAAATAGTATTTGTTCCAAGAAGTATTTAAGACTATCATGATCTGTTTTGACCTTGAAGTACCTACCTATTAGGTAAGGGTGCTAAACCTTGAGGCATTCTAAACCTTGAATTCAAAATATTTTTTTCATCTAAAAAAGAAAAGAATTTGTTGCATAAGAATTATCAATAAGAGAATTTGCATACATGTATGCATTTGCAAATTCTCTCATGGAATGCCATTGATGGACGTCCTCATTGGGAATCAGCCAGTCCATCAAGATCTTAATCTTGTTAGAGTCTACCTTTAAACCTTCATGAGATACAATATGACCCAAATACTCTACCTCCTTCACCCCAAAGAAACATTTGGATGGTTTGTAATAAATTTGTTGCTCCTTTAGTAGTTGTAGCACCATGTCAACATGTCAAACATGATCCTCCCAAGACTTCCTATAGATTAGTATATCATCAAAAAATACTAATACAAATTTTCGAAGGAAGGGCTTCAAAGTGGAATTCATCAACCCTTGGAATGTGGAATGTGCATTCGTAAGGCCAAAAGGCATGACCAAAAATTCATAATGGCCTTCATGAGTTAGGAATGTTTTGTTTTTGGATATATGCTTCCTTCATTCTAATTTGATGATACCCTGAACAGAGATCCAACTTT
The DNA here is from genome assembly GCA_009831015.1 of Picea engelmannii. Lineage (NCBI taxonomy): Eukaryota > Viridiplantae > Streptophyta > Pinopsida > Pinales > Pinaceae > Picea > Picea engelmannii. The sequence continues at coordinate 2,863,078 of ML778170.1, read as the reverse complement.
GTGAAGTGGATTGATCCATGTATTTCATCTAACAATTCATCAATGACAAGAATGGAAAACTTATATTTAATAGTGATCTTGTTGAGCTCTCTATAATCTAGACACATATGCCATGAGCCTTCTTTCTTGAGTACCATTACCACCGATGCAGAGTAAGAACTTTGGCTAGGTCTAATAATTCCAACCTCTAACATTTCTTCAACCATATGCTCAATTTCATGCTTATGGGCATAAGGGTATTTGTAAGGCCTGACGTTGGGAGGAACACTCTCAAGAATTAGGTGAATAGCATGATCATGATTGCAAGTGGGTGGAAGACCTCTAGCGATATATTCAAATACTTTGGAATTCTTATCAATGATCCCTTGGAGATCTAGGGGAATTGATGGATTACATGTTTGAACATCTAGTGAGCATAGTTCTACAATTACACCCTGATGCTCCTTTTTCAATATTTTTTTCATGCCATTAGACATTATCCCCTTACTGGGTTTCCCTGTGATACCCCTTAACTCAATTTCGTTTCCTTCCAATGAAATTTTCATGAAAATTTCTTGAAAATTAAAACCTATTGTACCCAATTATTGTAACAATTGGACTCCTAGTACGACATCAAAACCACCCATGGGTATAGAAATCATTGGAATATTCATTATGTATTCTCCCATAGTAAGATTGATCTTATGGAATTTTCCTAAGCAATTGATAGTTCCTCCATTTGCAATCATTACTTGAAACTTTGATTCTGGATATATAAAGCAATTGAGAGATTTGACTAATTTATAGTGAATGAAATTATGAGTACTACCAGAATCAATTAGGACTATTACCTTTTTCTTTTTTATATATCCTTCGATCTTGAGGGTTTTAGGAGTGCTAATTCGAGCCAATGCATTACATGGTATGGTGGGAGTCAACTCTTCAGAAGAACTATCTTTTGTGTTTTCATCTTGAGATGGTTCTTGTTCTTTTTCTTGTTCCTGTTCTTCTTCCTCTTCACAATCTATGTAGAATAATTTCTTCTCACCACACTTATGTCCCTTACTGTAATCATTGTCACAATTATGGAAATTGTTGAGGTGTCAAACTTGTAGGTTGAGGTGTTTAGAAGAAGGAACACTATTCTCTTGATAGATATTAGGAGTGGTCCTTATAGTAGCCATAGCCATATTTTAACTTTCAACATTTCTCGCCACCCTGAACTCATTCTCCAATTATTTGGGTTCCCAAAGGTGAACCTCATGTTGAATGTTATCCTTTAAAGTTCTTATGAATACATCAATCAGGTGCTCATCTGGAATATTCGTTACCTTTATATTTAATCTTTGGAATTTCTCAATGTGCTCCACAACTGAACCCTTTTGCTTGAGATTGATCAATTGGTTGAAGAAAGTATTTCTCCTTGTATCCTGATAGTGTGTTATCATCTCTTCCATGAAAATTTTCCAAGTGACAAGTGATTTGTGAGAACAAAGTCACCGATACCACACAAATTGATTGGGTTCTAAATATAAAGATGCAATTCGTACCTTTTTATGCGTGGCACATCATGTAGATCAAAGAACTACTCCATCTGGAGTATCCATGTGATTGAATCCTTGCCATAAAATTTCCTCATATCAATCTTAGGAAAGTGGTTGGTCTTCAACCCAAAGTTAGAGTTTCTCTAGTCTTGATTCATCTTCCTTATGTCCTCATCATGAATTTCATGGGATACATTTTCACTTTCAGGTGGCCTCTCTATTAGAAACATTTTCAATCCTTCCATGATCTCCCTTTTTAAACCATCCATATTACTATCCATTATTTCTTACAACTTATCTTCAGTTGAATCCATCATCCCTTGTAGTTCATCTTTTGTTATTGCCTTATTTTGTAAATCATTTATGTCCCTGTGCATTTATTCACCTTCATCAAGAGTCCAAGTAGGACTATATGAAGGATTATTTGGTGTAGAATTTCCCTTTTTTGGTGGCATGTTGGAAAAGTATCATTGCAAGGTAAGAATTCATAATTGTCTTAGGCAAAGGTCCTCACAGACAAGGGAGTATCAAGTGCTATAACTATATGATATACATGTGGGGTCCAACAATAGTACTCGGCCCAATATCTCAAGGCACTAACTAAGGAGGCTTGGCCATGCCTTTAGCTATACTATTTGAATACACAAGTACTAGAGAGTGATCTCCCCGAGTGTTGTTCTCGGTGTACTATATCAACAAGATGACGAAAACGTTTACTCGGTAAGTATAAGGATTCTAGGGGATCTCCCGATATATGCAAGGTATGTGGGATCTCTAGTAGTGTTTTCTAATGAGAAATCATTCGAAAGGGGCCTTCTGATATACTCTAGGTACGTGGAAGAACCACACAGTCTATGGGTTGTAGCGCTAACAAGTAATGAAAGCTCCTACTTTTAGAGACGTTGGAATACATCTCTACCTAAAAATCCCTAAGATTCTCTCAAATTTATGTGATACTCCTATTATCCCACTTTATTATAACTTTTTAATCACCCCAATTGAATATTACAGTCAAAATATATGTAAATTTCCAACAACAAAAAAAAACACACCTTTTAAACCTTGATTTGGAGGTGGTTTTGCTAGACGATCTTTATTTTGTTGTATCTCCAAAATTCCATCCCTTCTGGGTCTGAAATTTTGTTCTGTAGTTCTATGATACGTCTTCTATGCAATGCTATAGGTCTGATCAAAAGTAGATGTGCCAAGTGGAAGTTATGGTAACTTCCCCACTCCTTGCTAATTTTTGGCCCTTCCAAGAGAGCATACTTGTAAAGCATGCCAAGAGAAAGATATCTGATATTTGATTCTGAAACTTGCAACAAAAATACTATAGAACTTCCATTGTCAAATGAAACTAGTCTCACTTAATTTGGATACTCACTAAAGAATATATCACTATTTTACCTGGAACACTTGTTTGAGATTAGTTAATATGACTAGTTAGCTACCCTATCTTACACAGGGTGTATCTACAAAATTAGGATGACCCAGAAGCTAAAGTGTTTATCACAGCTACCTTGATAATGTCATTGAATATTCTCTGAGTTGCAAGGTATGAAACGTCACATAAAAACATTTATATAGAAAATTCCTCGATGACTAAATTCAGGATTATTATGGAACCCGATCTTACACGGGCTATATATCCGAAAGTATAAAGCCTCAGGAGATGAAATTTCAACCCCAAGTACCTTGATCCATCTAATAAATATCCTCCAATGAGTTCCTTCTGAAACATCATAGAAAAAAAAATTATAGTGAAAATTCCAAAGTGTCTCAGATGAAGCAGCGAAACCCAAAGACCTTGAGCTCTGATACCAAATGTTAGGAACAAAATATCAAAATAGAATAGAAACCTCAGAATAAGTACTCAAAGGCTTGAAAAAGAGAGAAATCCATATATTAATAAGCCTCTTCGAGGGGGAAACATCCTTATACATCATATGAATTCACAAATACCATATGATTCCAAATGAAAAATTCTCCTTGGTATATATAGGAGACTAGGAGGTATAATTAAAACGAATGGACCCAAGATGACATAAATAAAATAAAAATAATAATGCAATATGCCCCAATTAAAGGGGTAATGTGCCACTATTTAGGGCTTAACATTCATCCATAAATTCTTGGAAGTTTAATTGGATGATTGAGCAGTGTTCAGTTTACTATAGGATCATATAGAAGTTCTTTGGCTCATGTTATATCGGTGCATACAATGTCATATTTAGCTAAACATCAAGAAGTGTATCTTTTGTGCATCGTTTGGAATTATAATAGGACATGTAGTATGCAAACAAGGACTATTGGTCAATCTAGTCAATGTTGTAGTAATTCTAAACTTGGAACCCTCAACATCATTCAGAAAATTGAGGGAAACGTTGGGTCATATCGGCTATTACAAGAAATTTATCAAAGGATATGCACATATTACAACATCCATGGAAAAATTATTGAATAAGGAAGCCAAGTTCCAATGGAATGAGGACTTCTAGCAGGGGTTGGACAATTTGAAACAGAAACTGGTAACCGCACCAATTTTGATCTTCACGGAGTGGAACAAGGAGTTCCATGTACATGTATATGAATCATCCATAGCGTTGGGTGCAGTGTTGTCACAACCAGGAGAAGGGGACATAGATCATCCAATCACTTTTTCAAATAGGAAGTTGTCTATATCATAAACGAACTATACAACTATAGAACATGAAGGATTGGAAATAGTCTATGCGCTACAAAAGTTTAGGCACTACTTATTGGGGTCCCACTTCAAGATGTATACATACTATTCTGTAATAAAGTACTTAGTCAACAAGCCCTTTTTTGGAGAAAGAAAATGCAGATAGCTATTATTATTTCAGGAATTTTAATTTGACATCATAGTAAAACTAGGGAAGTTGAATGCAGGACTAGATCATCTATCACACATACTAACAGGAGAATATGCAAGTAATTTAGATGATAGCCTCCCATATGCGCATTTATTTGTAGTAAGGATGGTGGATGGTTACTTCTCGGACATTGTGAAGTTTCTAAGTACAGGTATGGCTCCCTCCGAAATGACAGTTGCGCAGAATATGCAATTGGTAGTGAAAGTAGTAGATTATCAATTGATTGTAGGGAATTTATATAAGTTGGGTGCAGATGGAATATCAAGATGTTGTGTACTGGAACATTAAATTCCAATTATACTTGAACAAGCGTATGGTGGGATTGTTGGAGGACATTACGTAGGAAGAGAAATGACACAAAATATTTTATGCGCAAGGATTTGGTGGCATGTGCTTCACAAAGATGTGAAGGAGTATTGTCGGTCCTACAATGTATGTCAAAGACTGAGAAAACCATATAGGAAAGATGAAATGTTGCTATACCCATAGGTTATGTTGCAATCATTTGATAATTGGGCCATTGAATTTGTAGGACCAATCAATCCACAAGTAAGAAGATCAGGAGAAAGGTACACCATCACTACAAAAGAGTACTTGACAAGGTGGGCAGAAGCAAGACTAATTATTGATTGTATTGTGAGGATGTTGTGTGGTTTTTGTTCAAGAATGTATTCACAAGGTTTGGATGTCCACACATATTACTTAGTGATAAAGGTACACACTTTCTGAAAAAAACAATTTCCGCATTAACTGAGGAGTTTTAGATTCATCATCAAAAGAGAACATCGTATCACCTGCAAGCCAATGGCATAGTGGAATATTTTAATAAGATATTGGAGAATGCTTTGATAAATATCTACAATGTAGGGAGATATTATTGGGACTTACGAGTCCCTACAGTGCTATGGAATTACAAAACTACAAGTAAGAAGCTGACAGTACAAACACCTTTATGGTTGGTCTATGGACAGGAAGCAGTGATGACAATGGATTTCATTCTAACTAACCTACACATTGCAACAATCAATGAGCTCTCGGATACCGGCATGATAGAGGAGAGGTTGGTGTAGTTATTACAACTTGAGGAGGACCATTTTGTTGCAGGATTTCATCAGCAGGTTCAGAAAGCCAAAGAGAAGGCCTGGCATGATCGACACATTAAACCAAATAAATTCCAATTTGGTGATTTGGTAGTACTCTATGACAAAAAGTATATACAACATCCAGGGAATTTTCGCATGCAGTGGTTAGGACCCTACGTGATCTAGCAAATAATTGATACAGGTGCTACACAGTTGGAAACCTTGAATGGAAAAGTCTTGGAAGGAATGGTGAATGGGCATCGACTAAAACTCTATAGATATAATCGACAGTATGCACAGTAATTTGTCTTGTGCGAGAACCCCTGTATTATAGTAGTTGTACCATACTAACAAGAAAAAAAAGGAAAACAAAATAAAAAGTAGAAAAAGAAAGAAAATCAAATGAAAAGTAGATATAGGAAAAATAAAAAGAGTGTTTGAGTACCAAGGCATCAAACTTGCAAAGAAGGAAGGATCATCACACGCAAAAATTACAGTGCACCAAGTTAAGAGATAAGATGCGAACGACACAAACTACGAAGTATACAGCTAAGATAACAAAGAATCAATGCGCATTTTGGCAATGACAAGACCATTAAAAGTAGTAAGGCATGGAAATGATAGTTAGGTCGTAGGTGTGACAGGTCATAAAAGCGTTGTATAAGTACAAAATGGGAAAATCTATCGGAAATCATGAACAGTTCAATGATACGAGAGGAAAATCATAAGACAGATTTGGAAATAAAGGAGCATTTAGTTAACCAGTCACCCACCATGGCGATGGATTGGACAAGGAATTTAAGGTAGGATGAGACAAACATAGTTGGCATGAAAGCACCAAAATAACAGGAATCTCATAAAGTCTAAGTCATTGTTACATGCAAGCGGGAGCGAGCAGAGCCAAACTACCATAATTGGGCTAAGGTAATTCACACCGACACATGGATCTAGTCCAAGAGTCCATCACACAATTTGATTGGAGTCGTTGAGAGTTAGAGGATCATATGCCGTAGTGAAGACACAACTGAAACGACCAGTATCAGAAGTGGATGTTGAGGAGGTAGTAGCTGGAACTTCGACTCCAACACCATTAGCATTTTTTCATAGATATTGATTACCACCAAGGAAGGATGACACACCACCAATAAATTTACCAGTGAATGAAAATTACCCATTGTTGATAACATTAGTTTTGGTCGGCATCAGTAGCGATGAATACATGCTCAGGAATATTTCCATCTTGAAGTTTATGGACCATGATATCACAGATAGACAAAAATTCCATGAGTTGGCTAGGGATCAATATTTATGCACGAAGACCATCCCAGACATAGGAGAAATTCTGGTAGAGTCGTAGGAATAGGCATCAGGCTTGGAGAAAGCAGGGATACTAAACTTGTTCGAAATTCCACATTTCAAACAAAGTACAAAAATTAATGTCTGTGTAAAGGTGTTACTCAATTGCGCTCATGGGGGAACACTTTGGCTCGATCCCATGGTATCGATTGATATTTCATTAATTGTGTCTATCACAAGGTTGTGCAAATAAGGAAAAGACCTAGCACTATTGTTCAACAAAATGGGAGAGTGATCCCTCTCTGAGTCCATAAAAGAAAAATTTGACATAATCATAGGCAAGAGGGGCCTGGATGTGAAGAGAATCAGTGACAAGGATTTTATTTTTGTGACATAGGTTTTGGCCTATAAACTGTTTCAAAAATGTCACAAATATGAAGTACCGTCTGTAGTAATTTCAGCAGCAGAGAAATGCAAGGAAGGAGTTCAGATGAATTGGGCTACATTTTTTGTCAACCAGTTTCTACAAGATTGCACGAAGGCCCAGGTGAAGGGAATGGAATTTCACCATGCATGGTTTCTCATCGTCATTGCGTTGGTTGGGTGGTAAGATCTAGGGTATTACCAATGCATGCGTACTTCAGGTCCCATCCCTTTGGCTGCTAGGTATGCCAACTTGTGTCACAAAACAATCAAGAGACGACATAATGACAAGAACACCATAGTTTATACCTATTTGGAGCTCGTTATTATTTTAGTGGAGACAACACTCCGCATATTAGAGGAAACAGTCACCACATACAAGGTTATCAGACAATTCAGAGCCAACATGCACCATATGTATGTGCAAGCCAAAAAGGATCCTACGCGGCAATGGTTTCCAACCAGTTATCGGTTGACAACAGAAGACGTGCACTTAATAATCAATGACTGAGAGGAAGATTGGAGGATCCCAGTAGAAAATCCAGGGTCATCCGTAGAGGACGAATACCAAGACAAAACTGAGAAATAACAGGATCAAAAGAATGGTGCAGGTAATCTTCTTGGCCAATCTACAGTTCATGAAGAAGGACTCAAAAGGAAGGATAAGGGGTGTTATCACTGAAATTTTGTCTGCACATGGTGACAAGAACTCCACATCATCAAAATAGCAATGAAGTCATTCATGGAACTGAATTAAGTTCACAGCATTCCAGAAGGGTCAAAAACTGTACCAAGTAACCAAAAATTGAAGGGCGTTATACAGCAGCTTGATGCGCGGGACAAAAACGTGTTATCAGCGCATGCGCACCCCAATGCGTGCCTGTCAACACAAAAACCCGCGCATTTTCTAATACGGTGCATTAATTGCATAAGTCGGCCTCCCGACCGCCTATGGACCGGCCCCCGAGATGATTTGACCCTCGAATCAGGGTCGACTCTACAAAAACGGCGAATTAAATGACCTAATTGAACCCTAAACAGGTCCGTGTTCACACCAGAAGTTGGTTACGTGACCACCTGGAAAAATGCTATAAATAGCCGTGAAGACTCACTGTTTCAACAGAGAATTCAAAGCATTGTTACGTTGTCCAGATGATTTAGAGCTCAGCCTTTGACAAACAATTCATCAGCAGTTTAACTCAGAGTTCTTTCATCACTCAGTTCAGTTCTATTCATTTTGTAAGGAAAGCATCGTGTTGAGGGCCCCGAAGGACCTTCCGCTGGAGGGAGAGGGAACCCCTA
>ML778170.1:2825192-2840098 GCA_009831015.1 Picea engelmannii | reverse complement strand
GGCTATACGTATGCTCCTAACCTCATCCATCAGGGGGCATCTGTTATCACTGAAATTTCGTCTGCACATGGCGACAAGAACTCCACATCATCAAAATAGCAATGAAGTCATTCATGGCACTGAATTAAGTTCACAGCATTCCATAAGGGTCAAAAACTGTACCAAGTAACCAAAAATTGAAGGGCGCTATACAGCAGCTTGATGCGCGCGCATATGCGCGGGACAAAAACGTGTTATCAGCGCATGTGCGCCCCGACGCGCACCTGTCAACACAAAAACCTGTGCATTTTCTAATACGACGCATTAATTGCATAAGTCGGCCTCCCGACCACCTATGGACCGACCCCCGAGATGATTTGACCCTCGAATCAGGGTCGTCTCTGCAAATTCGGCGAATTAAATGACCTAAGTGAACCCTAAACAGGTCTGTGTTCACACCGGAAGTTGGTTACGTGACCGCCTAGAAAAATGCTATAAATAGCCGTGAAGACTCACTGTTTCAGCAGAGAATTCAAAGCATTGTTACACTATCCAGATGATTCAGAGCTCAGCCTTTGACAAACAATTCATCAGCAGTTTAACTCAGAGTTCTTTCATCACTCAGTTCAGTTCTATTCATTTTGTAAGGAAAGCATCGTGTTGAGGGCCCCGAAGGACCTTCTGCTGGAGGGAGAGGGAACCCCTATCTCTGTCTTCAGCGTGTGCTCTGGTTTCGCTAATAGATCAAGCCTGGAACCATTGACGACTCCCTTGTCTTATGTTTGATGTTTTTTGTTTATTTTCGAATTGTTATTTGCTTTCAACTGTTAGTTAGATTGTATGTAGTTTTGTTTTCTGTTAACCCCTTTTTCTCCACAGCATCCTGTTCTGCCTTGCTAATCCCAACAGGGCATGCTAGTGCTCCCATTTTTTCTCACCCGGCGACGATTCAAGCATGAACAAGGGGCCAGAACAAGTAGGAGGGGCATGGAATAAATTTAAGGTGTAGAATAAGACCTTGTTTTATATATTAACCAATTATTATATGGATAGGATTAGTTACCATATACGATATACCATAGAGGAAATCTGGGAGGATGCAACAAAGAAGCAAGAGGAACCATAGAAGAAGGTGTAGGATCAGTTGGGAAAACTTGAAAAACTACTAGAAACAACATGCATCATGACAGAACACAAATCAGAGGGAGGAACGTCCACAGGACCAAGGACAAAAGAGAAAAGTGTGCATCCAGCCCTAACACAACTAACAAGGGAACATAGAACCTTATGGATTGAAGCAGATGAACTATAGCTTCCATGGGGTGAATTGCAGGACCAAATAAAGGAGTTTGGACAACGTAATATAGTCATATCAAAACTAACCATACAAAGATTACAAGACTTGCAAGAAGAATTGGTGCAAGAAATAAAGAACAGAGGAGACGCGGTGAACTAAGACTTGGAAAGAATACGGGAAAAAAGATCCCAAGTGAAGGCATAGTATGATATGGTACTTTAACAAAACAAGGATATTGAAGGACGAATAGAGGAATTTCTGAAGAATAACAAGGGTGATGAGGAATAGGCCATGAAATATCTATAGGAGAAGGATGAAGTTGAAGCCATGGTGCAAAAGACACAAGTAGTTGTCCAGAAATTATACAAGGAACTACCAGAAGTTCCCCTGGTAATAGAAGCCAATATGGAGGAAAAATTGTTGAATATTAGCTAAGTTATTAAAGGCTTCGGGGAGAAAATCCAGTATTTACAACTGAGGAGCATGCCTAGAATGCCACTGGAGGTGCGCGAAGGTACGGTGAGGATGGAAACGACAACAGTTTCCAACATTCAAAAATTTGAAGATGAATTCACAAAACTTTGCGAGGAGAGTGAACATGTGTAGAAAGAGCTCATGGGAGACCCAAAAATGAAGTCCATAGAGGCCAAGCTAAGAGAATCACAAGAACATGCACACAAGGTAGTAGAAAAGGAGGCTACACTGCCACTAGTAGAGCATATGGCAGCTATTTTGGCTCAGCAGAAGGCATGTGTATAAGTGGAGATACTAAGGGACCAGCAAAATATCCTTCAACAAAGACTAGGACCAAGGAAAGAAGAAGCAGTACGGATCAATGGAGGATTGACCACTATTCAAGGTAAGATCAAACAAGCAGCGGTGGAAGCAGAGAACAAACTCATAGACTTGACCCCGCAAGCCATAGAGGAGATAGTAGCAATAGAGGCCACAATTTTGAAAGAGGTAGAGGTCACTAAGGTTGTCTCTCAACACTTCATTTTGACATGGAAGAATAGACAACAGGACTGAGTGGCTTGGGATGAGCTAGAGGTGAGTGTTGGGGGCTTTTTGGACAAGAAGTTTTGGATACAATGTTGGGAGAAAACCCTAAGTATAAGGAAAGTGCACAAAGAAAGGAAAGTAGCACGTAGCTAAGACACATTCCACAGAAAATTGTGCAAAAGGAAGAAAGTGAATAGACAAAATAAAGTGTGTGTGGTGAACCAAGCCGGTTCACCAGATAAATACCCAATGTAGGTAGGATAATAGGTTATAATACACAAAGGATAATATATTAAATAACAATGTATATGAATATGAGATAATGAGATACAATAAGAAAGAGGGCCTTATATACCACGTAGGGGTGCCCTTCCATAAAGAGACATGACCTTTCATTGGGGCGATGTCTCTTCATTAATTATTCATTAACTATTATAATGTATTTATATTTATTATTATATATTATGTTCATAACATTATCTTCCCCTTAAAAATGCTTTGTCCTCAAAGCATACTTATAGAAGACTTATCTCTTTCCATGGCTTGTAATATCATCTCCTTATTCTTTATTCCTGAATTAGTGATCATTGAGGACTTGAAATGATAGGGTCTTCTAAGCACTGCATAGAACCGTCGAATTATAAGGGAGTCTTCCCACATTAAATAGATCTTTTGCACAATGGGGATTTTATGGGGTTCTTATAGACAATTTGATGTATTTAGACTCCCATGATAACTTCTACCTTGAGCATCATTTGTAATGGAGGTAATAATATTTGGCATATTTTTCATTTGTTTCTGTGGATACATTGATTGGTTGAGGTATTGATTTGTATGATTAGGATGTCTATAAGGCATCCTTGCAACTTGATATTTACTTCGTTTACTTATAGCTTCTTCTTGATTAACAATTGGAATTGAGTCTTCTTCATATCCCTGTCTTGTTTCTACTTCAACATGTGAAGAACTCTTTACATCAAATGAATCCTTTTGAGCTGTAAGGTTCATTGGGTCTGTATTAATTTCTTTATCCACCATTAGGTTTTTTCCATTTGAAGACTTATGTAGTTCCATAGGTTCAGTCACTGTCTCTTTATCTACCAATGATTCGTTATTGATAAGTTGTTCTAACTTGTCCTCTACCGTCTTCTTATCACTCTTTATCTTCTTAATCTGGGAGAGTAAACTTTGATTATGAATTTTTAGGCGACAAATTTCTGCATTTTTGTCTATGACTATTTTGTCACACTCCTTCTGGATCTCAAGTATTGATTGTTGTTTATCCGAAAGTAGTATTTTGGAGATCTGATCAAGATATTTTAACGTATATATTGACTCTGACTTCACTAAGACATCATGTAATTTTATTTTTTTCTTCTTGTAGGAAAACATTAAAAAAATAAATTGAAGGTTTAATATTAAGCTACCCAGTGTCTCTAAACAAGTTGAGTCAAGGATTATGTCAACCTCTTTTTCATATATAGTTGTAATCTCGAAATTAGATACAATTTTATAATCTTCGAGTGTCGACGGTAAGTCCTTGATGTCATATTTATTGCCCAAAAAAAAGTCTTTTGTTTCGATTACATTTTTCTTTGGAATTATTAATTGATTAAATCCATACTTATGTGATTTTTCTTCTTATCTAGGAAAATGTGGATGCTAACTTATTTTTCTTGAATATTTTCTCTAAATGTTAATAATCCGATGCATCTAGTTAGATGATATTTACCAGAAAATATTCCTTCCCTAAAATCCATTTTTTTAATTTGAATTGACCTTATAATTATTATAAGGTCACAAGTTCAAATCCAGAGGGGGGTAGGGTATTTATATCTCCGTAGACTTTACCAGTCAAATTGATGGGCGGAGGGAGGTCCCTTGTCCCACAAACAAGGGGGTCCCATACACCAATTTGGTGTGGCTTGGCCATGATCTTAAAAATAGATTATTATTATTATTATATCCCTTTAATAATAATAAGACTTAAGCTTCTTGACTTAATATATATCTTCCTCTAATATTCCTTTATACTCTTTTAAGAAAATAGTCCTTGATAATTCTTCTTTTTATATATATAGAGTTCAAAAACTTTGAATATTTTCTTATACTTTACCAAAAGTAATTTTATATTCATTTAATCTCTTTTCTTTTTTTCTTGGTAATTAATGAAAAATAATTTAATATTACGTGCACACTTCCCAAAAGATTTTTTTTTGGTTATACTCCTTCCTTAACTCACCGAATTTGTCAACTTTAAAACAACCTTTTTTTTAATTAAAACTTTTGACTTTTTTTATTATATATCCTCCTTTTATATTTTTCACCATATATTCTTCACTTCTTAAAATTAATATAATGTAGAAGTTAATTAAATGTTTTTCCTTTCTGTTTTGTTTTAACAAAGGTCATGATTTTTTATTAAACAGTGGCAATTTACCCTTTTACTTCTATGGAAATTGTATGGATTGGTATAATGAGCAGTAGAGTTACTACACTTAAAATCGTTCGAAAAATGTTGTACATAATAACTTGTAGTTGCATGGTTCTAAATAGTGGATATTGATGTACGCACTGGTTGGTAATAATATTTTGTTTTTATTCTTTTATTTTTCTTTATAATAGGAAAAACAATTCTTTTCTTTTTCCTTATATGTGTGTGTGTGTGTGTGTATTTTTTTCTTTTTCTTTTCTTTTTTATTTATGGAAACGAAAACTTCTTGTTCAAAAAAAATGTGGTAGTTTAAACCATTCTTTTACACTTTCTTTCTTTTCAATATTCTTATCAATGCAAGGTGGAAGGAATCTCTTTACTTTTTTTTTAATTTTTGGGTAATAGTTTATTTTTCTTCAATATTGTATTCTGCAGCGAAAATTTTAGAATTCAAATGGCCAAGGTCCAATTATGGTCAAGGACTGGAGTTTTTGGACCAACTCTAGAAGTATTGTAGTTGCGGCCAACAACCAATAGATATGTTGCCAAACGTTAGATGGCCAAAGGTCAAGATCAGACGTCACTCTGATACTAAATGAAATGAACAAAGTTCGTTCACACAAACGTAATAACCAAATCTGGCTTACGAGTAAAATATACAAAATACTTGGAATATAAAAATATCCATGAGGATAATAAATAATATATAAATGTATAAGAGAATGAATTTTGGTGGCAGTACGGATGACACAAAATTTATAGCGAGTTAATTTCCATAAGGATTTTTGAATTTTTTTAAACCTGTAGGTGTAGGGATGGAAAGGTATGGGATTTACAATGAGTAATTGAAGCGATTGAGTGTCAGGATGATTGAAATTATTAATTGCAGAAAATACAGACACTAAAATTGGCAGTGGAATGTTTTGGTTCTGATTCTTCTAATTTTCTTTGCAACATAATGATTATGTCTTATCTGAATATATATATATATATATATATATATATATATATATATATATATATAGTATAATTTCTTTAAATAATTTCAACTCCCAAATTCCTGGTTCTTTACAACAGTTTTTTCTTTTTCGAATAGAATTTCTAAACTTAGAGTGGCCAAGGGCCTATTTGTGGTCAAGGACCAATTCTTCAAACTCTTCAGAGAAATCTGAAATTTTATGTGACCAAAGGCGAATAGATTGTTTCCAAGGGTAATGAAATTGACTATAAGTCTAGTGGCCAAAGGCCAGGATCGGGAGAAGTGCCCGAGAAAAGCGCTCTGATACCACTGTGGTGAACCAAGCCGGTTCACCAGGTAAATACTCAATGTAGGTAGGACAACAGGTTATAATCCATAAAGGATAATATATCAAATAATAATGTATATGAATATGAGATGATGAGATACAATAATAAATAGGGCCTTATATACCCACATAGGGTTGTCCTTCCATGAAGAGATGTGACCTTTCATTGGGACAATGTCTCTTCATTAATTATTCATTAACTATTATAATATATTTATATTTATTATTATATATTATGATTATAATAGTGCATAGGAGGAAGAAAACACACAGAAAGAAGAATAAAGAAAGAGAGTGAGAGAAGAAAGCACGAGAAAAGGATGACGACATGACATTCTAGAAAAAAAAGAACAACAGAAAAGCAACATGAAGAGAGAAAAGAAGAAGAAATAAGTTGAATAGCCAGTTAACTAAGTTGGCCATGCATTGTGATGGGATATTTTTGGAATAAATAGACTCGGGTTTTAAGCCCTATATTTTGAGGTATAAATGTGTAATGGGTTGCGAGATTAGGGGGCTAGAAAAAGATCATTCCATAGTTGTGAATGTAATAATTGGTTAGGAAAGAGACAGATGAATAAAGAGAGAGTTTAGAGAGGATATTGAGTCTTTTGGTATCTAATTGTCTATGTGTGATTATGAATTATGTTTCTATGATTTGTAGAATACACTTAGTTTATGGATGAATTATGGTGTAATAATCATGATTGTGACTGTGAAGAATCTCTGTAATAATCAGAATTATGCTAAGAAGAGGAATCTAAAAGAAAGTAATACTAACTAGAGTTGAATCACACGCATAGGTAAAATAAGGAAGAATGAATCATGTGTTTGTCTCCCTTTCCCTTACTACAGAATAATCATGGTTCTTGCAGTCCCAATAGATACCTCAGGTGAGACTTCATCTGTACAAGCAGGTGATGTTGAAAGAGCCTGTGTCTGGTGGGTTTGTTATTAATAGTTAAACCGAACCTTGGGTCTTACAACCTGTATGCAAACAATTAATCCAACAACCCTAATGTAGACACATTACAAATACCCTAGCGATTCAAAATCAAGGTACACCTTCATCCTCTATAAAACAAAATACAAGAAACAAAAAAAGTGACCTGGTGCACATGGATATGATACATCAATGTGTGTCCTTGTCATCAGGCGCATCGAGGTAGGGTAAAATAAAAAAAATACCAAACCAATTTTCATCATTATTGCTCATTATGTGCTTCCAAACACTCTGGCAAACATCAGTTCTCACTTGTCTTTCAAGATTGCCTCGTTTGCAGTGCTTTATAGTGAGCTCAATAGCTCCATTGCTAGATTCCACACATTTCCATATTTTGGAAATTTCCTCAAATTTAATTTATTTTCTACGATGGATCCATACCTCCTCATGACAAAAGATCCTAGGTAAATTTTTTGTTACCTTCTTATTTGAATTTTCATCGAATGAAAATGTCAAATTGGCATAAAATTTAGATATTTTTTAATTTTCTTTTCAATTATGTATGGTGCACATGAATACGTCATCTTATCCTGCTACGAGTGCTTCCTGCAAATATACAAGAAGTGTCGCCATTGATGCCTACATGATAACAATATCAATTGGTGTTTTCACAAAATGACACTATGCCAAATTTCAAAAACAATCATAGAGGTGTGTTTTCCTAGACACCCTATGGTCAGCCTATTATACAAAGAAATGCACCACTAAACAAAAATTTTGGTGCTCTAAGAAATATGGAGCACCAAGGTGTTCCAATAAACAAAATGCTCTGCCTGATTTTTTTTATAGCCTTTATTTCCACCCTACAGGCTAGAAAGGATGTCATCAGAGGATTAAGGACCTAATGCATCTTTTGTCTAGGTTTTCACACCTTTTGGATCATTTTTTACCCATTTTTATGCATCCTCGTGGGACACCTAGCAGACAACAAGAAAAGCACTTTCTTGACACTAATTGTGCAACCAATGAGGCATTGTCAAGTTTCTATAATTGGGGAGTTACGATGCGACATGTGAGATATGAGTTGGATCTTAGTGGATAGGACCTATAAAATCACATAATTCGATTCTCTAGTGGTCTTTAGAAGATCTATAAGCCTCTCCCAAGCCTCCTCCAAGAGATATATAACAAAGGTAAGCCTTGGGAAAGGGAGAGGAAGAATTCAATAGCAAGGTTATGCTACCAAACTATAGAACTATCCAGCCAAAAGTCATTGGAGCCTAGCATGACCAAGGAGATGAAAGGAAGAGCAAGGAAATTGAAGGAGCCTACATCAATAATCATTGTTATGTGGGATCCTTAAATATCCTTTCTCCTTTCTCTTCCTTACAGCTCCCTGGTCATGCTAGGCTCCAATGACTTATGGTTGGATAGTTCTGTAGTTTGGCAGCATAACCTTGTTACTGAATTCTTCCTCTCCCTTTCCCAAGGCTTGCCTTTGTTATATATCTCTTAGAGGAGGCTTGGGAGAGGCTTCTATATATTCTAGCGACCACTAGAGACTCGAATGATGTGATTTCCTAGGTCCCAGCCACTAAGATCCAACTCATATATTGTCTCTCATCTCGTAACTCCCCAATTCTAGAAACTTGACAGTGCCTCATTGGTTGTACAACTAGTGTCAAGCAAGTTCCTCGTTTGTTGTCTGTTAGGTGTCCCGCGAGGATGCTTAAAATTTAATAAAAAAAGGCTCCAAAGGTGTGAAACCATAGGCAAAAGATGCATTAGGGCATTAATCCTCTAATGAAATCCTCTCTGGCTTGTAGGGTGGAAATTAGGCTGTAACAATTTTGAACATAAAAATTAACCTACCAGTGCACCAAAGTTAACAACATGCACCAGTGTTGTAAATAACACAACACCGAACCAGTTTTTTAAGAAATTATCATATAGTGAATATTATGAGAATCAATGTTACCAATGTGTATATGATAGAAATATGCATCGGTGTCATGCACAAAATGGCACCATCCCAAATTTCAAAAAAAATTGTAGCGGTGCCTGTTTATGGATGCCTCGTTGATGGTGCATTATAGAACCTAACACACCACTAAACATAACACTGGTGGTCCAATAAATTAGGAGAACTAGTACGTTTCAATTAAGGAATCTCACCACCTAACTTTCAACAAAAAAACTAACCAAGTAGTGCACCAATGTTAACAAAATGCACTAGTGCTATAAATAACACAACACCGGGCTGGTTATTTAAGATTTAATATTAGTAGTGTTCCATATTTGATGCATCATTACCAGTGTGTCCTAAAGGAAAATGCACCACACAAAACCTAGAATTTATGCAATAATAATGGAGCCTTCATGCATTCCTTTTAACCAACCACACTGCCCCATTTTCCAAGACATAAAATTTATCGCAACAGTGTGTCTGTGTCAACACAATGCATTGAGCCTATTCACATAACCGTACCGAAAAAAATATGTAATGGCCCATCATAGTGATGCATATTTTGGATGCCCCATTACCAATGCATTTATAAACACAATGCACCGCCAAAAAAAACTTTTGTGTTCCAAGACAACACGAGCACTAGTTCGTTCACATTAACACATTGCAGTGCCTAATTTGCATCAAAATGTTTTACCTAGTGGTGCTCGTAGGTCTACGAAATGCACTAGTGTTTTATATAGCACATCATCAGTCGAATATGTAAAAATTTATCATATCGGTGCAACTTAATGGGTGCCTCGTTATCGATGTGTCCTAGTATATTAAACACAATGATGTTGTTCACAGCCCAACACTGGCCCAAAATTTAATATATAACATATCATTGTGTCATATGGAATGAACTATGACTGGTGCCATGCATATCATCACAACATTAAATACATATCGGTGTTATAGTTATAACTGAGCACTGGTGTATTATGTATAACCAATAGCACTGCCTACACAAAATAGATTCAAAATGGCATGGAATGCGCCTTTTGAAAGGCCCCATTCTTGGTGCATTATGTAACGAAATGCGCTATTAAATACTTACCGGTGCTCCAATAATTGTGGAGAATCAATGCGTTTCACTAATTTCACCACATAGAAGTACTTTATTACTAATATATTGCACTGATGGTGGTGCATAGTTACTATTTTTGGTGCACTAGTTACTTTTCCACTTTTTTTGCAATCAAAAATTAATTTTAGTTTTTTTTAAAATACAAATTATTTATATTTGTGTGTTTTTTATAATTTCAATTCATTTTATCTATGTATATGTGTCTAATAATATTTTTATGTGAATTAGAGATGACAATGATGAGAGTAGGAGAAACAACAGTAACGGGTCAAAACTTACATTTTTGTACATGAGTGGGAAGCCCGAGATAGGGAGAGGGAGAGGGAGAGGTGCCTTCACCCTATTTTACCTCTTACATGTGCAATTTTGAAGGATGTTTTCCTCCTCAAGTTTTATGAGGAGGGTACATCCCTCAGAGGGAACTCTTTGTTTCTACTATAATTGATCCATCATTGGGATCGTGGTCGATAACCATTTAGGATCGGTCCCAAAATGTGGTATCAACCCACAGAGAAGGATTTTTATTTTATCACTGGGTCATCTAGGAGGGGAGAGGTTTGGCTCCAGTTCCCTAATCTAACTCATGGTGTTGCAAGACATAGCTAGGTGGTATATGTGTATATATATGTCAGTCCAAACATTCATTCCACTTTATCATTTCAGGTTGTTGGTGGTCAGATGTGGATAGATTTATTTAATGCAGAGGATGTTAAGTGCTTGTATCTTATTCTCATTTCATTGTCACACTTTAGATTTGATGGGAAGCGCATTGGTTTCCATTTGATGTATTATGTACATATTTTATTGTAGAGGCCCTAATTGATTAAGTGGATGAAGATATTTTTGAGACAATTTTTTTTTTCATTAGATTGTTGTCGTGCCATTTTTATGGGAGGATATTCTTCCCATTCACGTTAGAGTTATTTACATTATTTTTTTAGAGATTCCATACCACTCAATTAGGAGTACCCTGCTTTCCTCAGAGGCCTAAGACTAATGTGTGTATGCACATGTAGGGGTAGTATCTTCCCAAGAGGGGCCCACCAAACTTTTTGTCTACTCTGGTTGATAGGAAGGCGTGCGATGTTTTTGATAGAAAGGAAAATCTTGTTCTCGATATTGTATACTACCCATATGTGGGGATGGATTGGAGAGGATTTCCAAACATCCTATTTATAGTAGTTGAGCCAGCAAATGAGAGAGGTAATATTATCATTATGTTTTGATAAATCTATTTGCATATTTTTACGTCTTATTTAATGTACCTGTAATTTATTGTAACATTTTGTTTCAATTATTTGATTATTATTATCTATTGTTTTCATATATTAGCACATATGATGGAGATTCACCTCCCTAATATGATGAGGAGATGGAGGAAGTAGAGTATCATGTAGTACATAGACTTTGCATGCAATGTAGACCGGATTAGAGAATCTGAATAGAGCTAATGGATCACCTATGCGGTGTTATGGTTAGTCATCCACATATCCTCCTCCTCCAGATGTGTATTCATCCACAGATCCTCCTCCTCCACATGTGTATTCATCCATAGATCCTCCTCCTCCAAACGTGTCACAAACTATTGATGTTGTGGACACTATGTTCACATTGGGTGTTGTACAGGTTGATCTTGATGGAGACACATTTGATCATGTATTTTTTTCATTTCTTACTTATAACATAGGTATTGATAGACCCTCTACCTTTGGTAGCAGAGACATTGATTCATCTGGCTCTAGTGGTGGACCTAGGTAGTAGTGGTATTGATTGACATGTATGTTGATTGTTTTGTATTTGATTTGAGATGTATATATGACATGTTTATTGCAGATTTTGTTGAGATGTATGTTTAACATGCATATTGATATGTATATCACTCATGTATATTATGTTTTTAATATAATGTTGTGGTTGTTGTTGTTTGATATATAAAATGTATTATGAGTATGCTAATGATTAACATTATTAATCATTTTTTTGGTTTTTAAATTAAATTTGAGATGTATCGCTCATTTAAATTTACAGGTGCCATATAATGTTTAACTTTACTTTTATGAAATCATTGAATTTGGATTGTGATTGCAAAAAGTTATAATCATTAATGCCATATAATGTTTAACTCTTCTTCAAGGTGAATTGTTTGTTGTCCAAGAAGATACAATATGTTGATTAAACATGTCTATAAACAAAAATATTTAAATATGATGAGTGAGATGATTGTGATTTGAATAATTATGTGTTTTTTATATATTGTAATAGTAATATTAGTGATATAATTATTCACTAATATTAATTATTTTTTTCAAAGATTTTGTTAATTTATATTATCCAATTATTATAATATATTTAATTTATTTAATTAAATTTAAAATATCAAATATGAAGAATAATAATAAATTTTGATTTATACACTTTGGATGAAATAGTTTCACAAGTTTTTACTCTATTACTAACTTTATGAATCTTCATCCCCGAGACCAAGCTGTGGAACAAGGTGAGTGGATATTTCACCACTGAGTTGCTCACAAGGATTTGTACAACAAAACCCCCAAACTGAATGCTCAAGAGCAATAGCAAATGCTAATCCAAAACCAGAATGAGTAATAGGTGCACCCCATCCTCTTACTTATACTTTTCCTTCTAATTCTCTGTTGAGTTAGGTTAACTCCAAGGGTTAATCTTCTATTATTCTGTTGAGTTATATTTTACTCCTTTATCCTTTTCCTTTCTTAATTCAACTTAAAAATATAAATTTTAACTTCTTGACTTTCCCCCCTTAAGTGTGAGACTATGACCTAGTGGGGGTGCCCAGGCCACTGAGTCTCCCCATCACCTCTCTAAGAGGTGGGGGAAATTACAGTCTCCCCTGCTTGAAATTGCTTGTCCTCAAGCAATTCCAAACTTGCTTCTCTAACCACGTGCTCCTGCTCCCAAGTGGCATCCTCAATGGGTAAATCCTTCCACCTGATCAGATACTCCTTGATGCTTCGGTTTTGGAGCCTCTTCTCTCGGACTTCTAACACCTCCTCTAGAATCAAAACAAGTTGTCCTGCCTCATCCATGGTAGGTAATGCCTCAATAGGCCTGACATGTTGACCGAGGGATTTCTTAAGGCATGATACATGGAAGACGTTGTGAATTTTTCTACCCTGTGGAAGCTCCAGCTCATAAGCTACTGCCCCTATCCTCCTGCTGACTCTGTAAGGTCCAAAGAAATGTGGTTGCAGTTTCTCTGCTCTGCTTCTTTTAATGGAGGCCTATCTGTATGGTTGCAACCTCAAATAGACTAAATCACCAACCTCAAAGGTACGATCAACTCTGTGCTTGTCTGCTTGGACCTTTTGTTGGTTTTGTTCCCTCTGTAAATGATCCTTCAATTCCCTGAGAATGTCTTGGCTCTGTTGTATCCAATCCTATACCATCGGAGCCCTGTTGTCACCAAATGCAATCTCCACAAATAATAAAGGATCATAGCTATATAACGCTCTAAAGGGTGAAATGCCAATGGACATATGTTGGGTGGTGTTGTAGAAATATTCTCCCAAATGTAACCATCTGACCCATGCTTTCTGTTGTCCTACTACATAGTTTCTGAGGTAACCTTCCACCCATTTGTTGACTATCTCAGTCTAACCATCCATCTGAGGGTGATAGCTAGTACTAGGAGTCAATGTCGTACCCACTAATCTGAACAAATCCTGCCAAAACGTACTCATGAATCTATTGTCCCTGTCACTGATGATGGTTTTGGGTAGGCCGTGTAGTCTGAACACCTCTCTGAAAAATAATTCGGCCACCTGTGCTGCACTGAAGCCTGTGTCTATGGGAAAAAAGTGTGCAAACTTCGTCAACCTGTCTACCACCACGAAAATGCAATATTTCCCTTGTTCTCTGGGCAACCCAGTGATGAAATCCTTGGATATACTTTCCCACTTGTTCTCTGGAATAGGTAGGGGCTGCAACAGTCCTGCAGGGTGCGTGTGCTCATCCTTGTTTTCTTGGCATGTAGTGCATTCTTTGACATGCTTCATCACATCTTCCTTGAGGCATTTCCATGCAAACCTTTCTCTCACCTACCTGTATGTATTATTGATGCCCTGATTCCCCGCTACTGGTGAGTTATGACATGCATGCAGGATCTTAGCTTTGAGAGCTGATCCAGGAACTAAAAAGATCCGACCTTTGTAATAGATGAGGTCATTTATGACCCTGAAGTTGTCATCCTGTATTTTCCCATCCAACAATTGACAAGCGAACTGATCCTTTGCATATTCCACTATCAAGTATTCCTTCCAGTCGACTGACATACCAGACATGGAAAAAATAGATGGCCTTCTGGATAATGCATCGGCCACTGCGTTGTTCTTTCCTTTGACGAATTCAATGTCAAAGTCGTAGGCTTGTATTTTGCTTACCCTTTTTTTTTGTCTTTCATTCAATTCCTTCTGCTCCAATAGATATT
Source organism: Picea engelmannii (assembly GCA_009831015.1). Lineage (NCBI taxonomy): Eukaryota > Viridiplantae > Streptophyta > Pinopsida > Pinales > Pinaceae > Picea > Picea engelmannii. The sequence goes on along the minus strand of ML778170.1, from coordinate 2,825,576 downwards.
TAAGACTATTATGGTTTGATTTGACCAAAAACCTTGCACCTACCAAATATTGCCTGAATTTGGCTAGTGCATGCATGATAGCCAGCATCTCTTTGTCGTAAATGTTGTAAAGTAGTTCAGGACCCCTGAGTTTCTGGATTTCATAGGCAAGGGGGTGCCTGTTCTGCATCAACATGGCCCATATACCTTCCCCCGAGGAATCACACTCCAAAGTGAAGGGTATGTCGAAATCAGAAAGAGTTAGAACTGGGCAGGTGCTCATGACCTCTTTCATTTTCTCCATCGTGACTTGGGCCTCATCATTCCATTTGAAGGACCCATTTTTGGTCAGGTCAGTCAAGGGTGCGCACAGTTGAGAAAACCCTTTGACAAATTTCCTATAGT
>ML778170.1:2805556-2822798 GCA_009831015.1 Picea engelmannii | reverse complement strand
TATGGCCTATGATTGGTCCTGCTACCCATCTGCCCATGGAACATGCCACCTCCAAGACTTCCTTCGGATCCTGGTGCTTTCTCCGGGTTATATCTGACTTCCTCATGGGTTCCACCGGACCCTCCAGCCTCCTTATTCCCATATGTATTAGGATCTTTGCCTTGATGGGTTACTTGCATCAGAAGGTCAGTTATCCTAGTTTGGTTCTCGTTCATTTTTTGTAGATTCTCATCAACTTTCTTCAAGGTTTCAGAGATTTCGGCTTGTCCCCTTCTGTTGGTTTCCTGATACTCATCCAATTGTCAGACCAATGTGCTTTCTATGTGGTTCATGTTTTGTTGGAACTTACCAAATTCAGTTACTAAGAGAGTCAATCCCTGAGGCTCATGGTCATCTCCTGGCCCTTCTATTTCTACCTCGATTTCACTATTGTTTATCTTCCTTTGACCCATACCAATTCCCCTGTACTTCTGCATGCACCGATCTCTCCACAGGTTTGGAGGATCGAGGCTTTGATACCACTGTAATGATCCCAAGCCAAATTATTTCTTGGAATCACTAACTACTACTAATTTATTGAGTTAGTAAGTGCATACAAGATTCATCAACACATGGAGATCACAATATATTCAAGATGTAGAAGCACAAGCAAAGATCTGACCTTTTTATTATGATCAATGTAAGATCAATACAATATATGGTCGATCTGGCATAAACCTCAGATGGCCATACAATAAATAGATATGACCTGCTACAAAATGCTCCCAATAATACAAAATAAGCCTCCAAAGGCTGGATATACAATGAAGACTAAATCAAGTAGATCTGAGCCATACTAATGTTCAACCTCCAAGATGGAAAGTGCCACGTCCTACTATAATGTTGAAGCCCTGAATAATTCTACCCTGCTACCAAAAGTGTCCAATCATCCTGAGAAATATGCCAAATGATAGATCGGGCAACTGTAAGGAAAAACTAGATGTCCAAATTCCCAAATCCACTCTCAAACTCCATAGATATGAATTCTCCACTAAATGGTGTGCCCCCCTGGATGAATGAAACCCTAGTTGGTTCAGCCTTGATGAAGGAGGCCTCCAAATGCTCTAAAACTCTCCAAGAATATAGATCGGGCTATGAGAATCCCGTGGGAGAAGTTTCGGGCTCAGATCTCAAGCAGATCTCCCTAGATCTGAGTTTTATTTAATCACAGGACATCCCCTATGGCTCCACGATGTCCCAATCTGCAGACAAATATATAATGATGATAACCCTCCAGAAAATCCCTGAAATTGATGGTCTTGCCCCTGCAAACAAAACCCAACTGTCGGAATGGCCCCAGGCCCTTAGGATAAGCTAGATCAAACCTCCCTCGATAAGATGGCCCTGAGACTAGAATGGTGTGGAGGAGTCTTTCATCCCCAAGACCAAGTTGTGGAACAAGGTGAGTGGATATTTCACCACTGAGTTGCTCACAAGGGTTTGTACAGCAAAACCCCCAAAATGAATGCTCAAGAGAAATAGCAAATGCTAATCCAAAACCAGAATGAGTAATAGGTGCACCCCATCCTCTTACTTATACTTTTTCTTCTAATTCTCTATTGAGTTAGGTTAACTCCCAGGGTTAATCTTCTATTCTTATGTTGAGTTATCTTTTACTCCTTTATCCTTTTCCTTTCTTAAGTCAACTTAAAAATATAACTTTTAACTTATTGACTTTCCCCCCTTCAGTGTGAGACTATGACCTAGTGGGGGTGCCCAGGCCACTGAGTCTCCTCATCACCTCTCTAAGAGGTGGGGGACATTACACACATCCCAATCCATGGCAACACCTCTCCGTCACACTGATCCGTCACTTCCACCACACGCTGGTATTTCTCCCTCTAGTTCGCGTCACTCCACTCTTCCCTACATGAGCCTGACCTCACACCCCTCATGAAAAACTATACTGAGCCCATATCCCTCCCACAAGATGATTCAAAAAGGTCCCTTTGAATCATTGCGTCGCATGCTCGCGATGTAGATAAATCGAGGGAGGAAGAAGCATGAAGCTCATCCTTATCTCCCTTGGGTGAATGTCTGTCTTGCTCGACTCTTTACGCTTGGTCTCTTTCCCTTCAAACTCTATCAGTTTTTCCCCAGCCCACCCAATGGCCTCCAAATCAGAGTTTATTTCTCCTCCCAATCCCCCTCCCTCACTGGAACAAGAAATCTGTGACTTGAAACGAAATCTCAGTGCGCATAGAGGATTTCTTCTCTGGTTGGACGAGGAAGGTGGCAGAAGGTTCGAGATGATTGAGGAAGATCTAATTCAACTCAGAGAGGAAGATGTAGAGGCCCTCATGAACACAACGCAACAGGTCAATGGAAGAATCGCAGAATTGGAATCCAGGGTGGAAAAGCTGGAGCTTCAAGCCGCTAGGATGACCCTCTAGAATGAAGCAAGGGTGAAGGCTCTGTTGAATGAAGGACCGTCAAACGTGGAACAATAGGTGTAATTATGCTCCTCGCCACTAATGGATCTAACCCATTTTTGTCTATTTGGAAGATATATTATATACAGGTTTTTAACTCCATAGTAGCCAAGTTTTGGAAGCTAAGAAAGAATGAGAATTTATGGGCTTTATATTATGGCACCTATATATGTAATTTTGGAATTCATGCATAGGATGCATGTCTGAACTATGTATATGTTTTCGCAGTGGTCATACCACCGATGCATTAATATAAATCCCACTTTATTTATAAAAAAAACAATTTATATCCAATCTTTCTAGGGTTTTATTATAGTTAGGGAAAACTTTAGCGGATAAACTTTATGATTTGTCTTATTTTCTTCAAAAAATAATTTGCTAATTTCTTTTTCTTTTTCTTTTTTAATTATTCACCCAAATTCTAATATGGGATAAAATTATTTTACTCTATAAGTTGTCAATATTCTCTAAACCAAACCACTAGGTTTATCATTCCAAATCTAAATATAAGGTAACCAACTTAGTGAACACATACACTAGAGTTTTCATTCCCACCCCCAAAAAATTGAAATGGAACTAACACGCACACATTCCTAAGAACACACATACACTCCAGGAATACACACACATTCTTGGAACGCATGCATGCTCTTATGCCTAAAATTCAATATCTCTTTCTCTCCCCCTCTCTTCCCCACTCTCTCTCAATCTCATGTCTTCCCTCTTTCCCTCTCTCTTTACCTCTCTTTGCCCATCTCTCTCTAAGTCTGCATGTTAATCTTCTCTTCATCTTGGGATTTCCCCTCACCACTCTTTCCTCTCCTCATTCTTTCTCCCTTCAAACCACCACTTACAAACTCTTAGAGTATTGCTAACAAAACAAATTTCACTATTTGAATAATAGAAGGGGATAAAATTGAGATCCAATATTAGCTTCCAAAGATCACAGAAAAAATCACATTCTTTATTGATATGGAACTTAAAAAATCATTGGTTTTTTCTCCACAATATCATTGTTTCCTTCCACCCAACTATACTATAAATCTCAATCTAGCTTTATAGAATCCTAAATAATTACTCAATATCTGAAAATATCCCCCTCGAACATAACAAATGTGAATTTGAGGCTCTCTCTCTCTCTCTCTCTCTCTCTCTCTCTCTCTCTCTCTAACTTTCTTTACCTCCCTCTTTCTCTCTCCATTTCTTTTTCGACCTCTCTCTTGCTCTTACTAGCTCTCTTGCTCTCCACTCTCAATGAACAATTATTCAACTACATGTGTAGACATAACATAAATTCAATGAGATAAATAAATTATAAATAAAATTTAGACTTACTACAATCGGTAGGGGATAACTTGAAGGACTTGTGGCGATATGGAATGAAATAGAATTTGAAGAATTGGCCATTTGATATTATAATTCATTTTTTCTTGAATTTGAGCCAAAACCATCATCTTGAGGAGCATAGGACAATGTAACTTCAAACAGAATTTTGAAAAACTTTTAAAATTCAATGGTTCACCTAATTATATAATGACACATTGATGCATCTATACAACCCAAACACCCTAGTGTGGTAAGTTATGAAAGGAACCAAAGAGTGACCTTCATTATTGCATCCACATTTAAGAAAAACCTCCACAAAATTGAAATGTGGGTGTTTGCATTTGCATTTTACAAATTAAATTGTTTGTTGGCATGTTATCACTTAAACATTGTACCGGTGTTGTATGAACTATACAACATACTGATTAAACATATTACAAAAAATAACATGTGTTTATCATCAATACATTGAAATATACAATGAAAAAATGAGTCACTGTGTTTGACGTAGACACTGCACCAGTGTGCTATGTATTATATAGCGCACCAAATAAATAAGTTATGAAAAAATAGTATGTGTGTTTATCATCAATGCACCGAAATATACAAAGAAAAAATGAGTAGGAATTTAATCTTTTCTAAATGTATGCCTTTATAAATGAAAACCCTATTAATTATTTCATTCTTTTGCCCAAATTTAGAGGGATGATTTGTGCAAGACAGATTTATAAGAAAAGACTTTGGAGTGAGTGGATTTTTTTGAAGAGACAAGATCCAAAGGGATTGTCATAGGTCACATATAAATCTGCAAAGGATAAATTTTAGGTATATGATTTCATTCTATTGATCATCTTAATCTTTCATCTATTTGATTCAAGCAATTTTTAGTGCATTCCCAAAAAAATATAAGGGTTTCGTAGTTACCTTCGGTATTTGAAACCTTGAGTTCCCTGTTGTTTTTCTTTTCTTCCCTCTCTATATTTCACAATGAGATTTTTTTTATGCAACATACTTGTATAATATTTCTTTAATTATATACGGGTTGTTTGTTATCCATTGCAATGAAACCATTCATTTCATTGTATCCCAAACCGACCTGTTAGTTTTGGGTTTTTTTGGTAAAAATGTTTTCATAGTTCATGGTGCCCATTATACAATGATAGAGCACCATTACATAAGTTCTTGTCAAATGCACCACTGAATTTAAATTAGAAATAATATTTAAAAAAATTATTTTGTGGTTATCGATGCACATTTTACATATATAAGCACAAGTGTGCATGTTCATATAAACAACACAATAGAGTTTAAAATGAAAATGGTATTATTTATTATATGGAAACTGTCATGTTTTAAATTTGTTCACGGATTGATGGTGTGTAATAAATAGTACTAAGGTATTGGTGCTTTTATTAATTTATAAAGCACCACATGAATTCAATAATTTGTAAAACATTTTTCGATTTCACAATGCAACCTTTTCATATACTGATGCGTATAAATATTGTAAATGTGCCAATGTGTAATTATTTACTATACACACTTTATTTCGTAAGAAAATCATAATTTGTATATCTAATGATTCCTGGGTTTTTTTTTAGGAAAATTATGAAAATTCCAAGGGACAAACAAGGGGAAAACCAATACATGTCGGTAGAGATGTTCAAAAATGTGTCAAAGGAAACAGTAAAAGAAATGAACATAATTGTGTCATAGGAGGAACCATCCCAACAACAATGTGCATGTATGCAATCATTCATTTACTGTTTTATGTACATCGAATTTAATTATCGAATAAAATACAAATTTTCAGTTATTTTGTTGCAGAAAAGAAAAAAATAAAACCCATTCAGCACATAAGACAGGATGACGAGGAATAAAATGGTTGATCATAAAAATTGTGAGTACTTACTTTCTCTTCCTTGAAATTTAATGTTTTTCATGATATTTATATTTAAAAAATTAATTCACACTTGTCCGTGAATATCTTCCAATAGGTGCTAATATACAAAGAGGGGCTAACCGATGAATTGATAGACATTGGGTTAAATATGGGTTGTGAGTATATGTTAGATTAATTGAACAATTTGTAAGTAGTTATGTTGATTAACTTCCCTTGTTTTATAATTAATGGAACGACAAGAAATATTTATATTAATTATATCGTCTATGTTTTTTCATGACATATTAAACATGCAAGAAACAAAGTATGGAGTGCCGCAAACATAAGAGATTTTGAGAGAAGGAATGAAGCATGGCTTCGAAAGAATGTGTATTGTTTGTGAAAGACTTGTTGCTATGGTATGTTTTTTATTTACACAATATTTCATATTCTACTATATACATCCATACATACATATATTACACTTTATTTCTATGTTTGTAGATGGAAAATGATGAGGTGGAACATAAAAAACAAGCCAATCAAGAAAACATTAGGTTAAATAACAAAAGTACAATGTTGCCTACAGATGATGAAAATATGAGGCATTCACACAACTCGAGTGATGACAACAATTATATATACTTATTACACTTTATTTATGTGTTTGTAGATAGAAAATGATGAGGCATAACATAAAAAAATAAGTCGATCAAGAAAACATCAGGTTAAATAATGAAAGTACAATATCACCTACAAATGATAAAGAAATGAGGCATGCAAGTAGCTCGAGTGATGATAACAGTTCAAGTGATGAATGACAATCAATATAACTAAATGTTATTGCAAGTTGTATGTTTTGAAATATTTTTCTATGAAAATCACAGATTTTGTTTAATTTACTCTGCATATTGTCCCAATTGCATGAGAATATGTTACCAATAAGTGTAACAATTACATATTGGTTGTAATTTGATTATTATGGACCATTATGTTGTTCCATTTTGTATGATAATGGGTCCCTTATTCATATATAATAAAATGAGTTTCTTATTTTATTGCATTGTCAAATATTATAAAATGTTGTGTTGTTGATTAATTAATGTGTTGATGATTTACATTGTTACAAATAACAAAGGTGTAATCTTTTGAATAACACATTAATGCAATCATTATATCAAAATGCAATAACAAAAATATAACACAATATTATTATAAAAAATATTTAATTTTGAGATGATTAATTAAAAAATTGTAAAAAAAAAAAAGTAATTATAATATATACATATCAGTGCACGATATTAATTAAAATATATACATATTGGTGCATGCCATTAAATAGAAAGTGGTGCATTTTAAATATTAATATGCACTTGTGGCCATTAATTATATAAAACAACGATGCATTTAATAGTAGTAAAAAACACCATTACTTAAACAACATAACGTACAATTAGATTTATCGCTTCAAAATTTTATAGTGCACACATTTTTAAATATACATCAGGGCTCTAAATATAATATATGCATTGGTGCTTTAAATATAATATTTGCATCAGTGCTTAGTAAAAATAATGGCATCGACATCTCACCTCGAATATTTGAAATTTCACTACTCTTCAGTGCACATGGTAATACAGGAATCTATTCATACAAATTATATAAGAACTTGGGTGCATGTTAACTTAGACAACATTGGTGCATACATATACTCAAAAACCATTGGTGCTTCATACACAAAAAATGCAGAACCGGTGTCAGTGCATAACAATTATAAGAGCATCAGTGTTGCATACAATAAAAAAGGAAAAAATGGTGCCTAATAATTATGAGAGAACAAATGTGTTTTAGTGTTATGTAGGCACTGTGGCATGTTGAGTGAGAGCACACCGATGCGTTTTAATAGTAAAAGCATCGGAAAAAAAGAATTCCACTACAACCTCCACCCATCGAAAAAAATTTAGTTATATGAAACATATGTTAAAACCTTTGCTAAAACCTCCACTTCAAATAGTAGAGGTTATAATGAAGGTTTTTTTGAAAATTTTGTCAAATCTTGTAACACTAAAAACCTCTGCAAAAATATCTGCTACAAGGTGTTTTCCTTTTAGTGTAGATTAGTGAGTCAAAATGGTTTTGTGCCAGGGTGTCTATGTGTATATATGTTTTGGGTTGGAGTGTCTGTGTGATATTAGGTCGGAGAGCCTGTATGTTGAAAGGTCGGGAAGTCTAGAATTGTAAATTGTAATCATACTCATGATATTAATAAAAACATCACTATTGTATACCAAGTCAGACAAGAGAGTATGGGAAGCTAAGACTCCATGAGACAGAAATGGGGATTAAGGAAAGGGGCTAAGTCAATGGGTCTTAAGCTAAGGAATATAATAATATATTCCTAAGTCCTAAGTTGTATTTCATATTTTTTTATCATAAGTTTCCAAATTAGGGGACGAGTTCAAAGTGGTGGGGAAGGAGTTCCTTAGTTTCCACTTGTCAAAAAGAGAACATGCATATTTAAATTATGGGCTTAGTGAGGAAGCCATCATTCTTGGTCATTATTACCATTGTTTGTGGGGTGTGAGATAGTGAGTCACTATAACCCTGAGACATTGTGAACCCTATGAATCCTAGGTGGATTTGGGTGTACAATTCTCCTTGGATTTCCTTGAGGGAGGCTATATCCATGGAGAGAGAATTGTTTGGGATAGGTTTTCGTAGATGTGAGACCTGGAGGGTGCCCACCATTGTAGTAGTTGGATTTCCTGGAGCCACAAATATCTAAGACTTTATGTTCAACCTACACTAGATCCTGGAAGGGATGTGGAATAGCATGATGGACTATGGTGTAGAGAAGGGGGTTCATTTCCATGGGTTGCAAAGGATGATGGGGAATGAGAGGTTGTGGGTTGGAATTGATGTTGGAGTTTGGTACCTTGGCCTAGCCTTTGTTTTTGCTAGTTGGTGAGACCTTAGTTGGCTTAGGTAGTCTTCTCCCTAGTAGATTCATAGACCCAATGCGAGGGTGACCTGTGGTTGATGTTTCTAAAAAAATAGTGTCTATGGTTGGGTGGAATGTTTGAGGTTTGCAGGAAATTGGTGATTTCATAAAAGACAAGTGTTCTTTATGTTACGTTATTTTACGCTGAGCAATGCATGGTTATTTTTGCAAGTTGTAAATGCTTATAAGTATGCATGTTATTGTAAGTTATGCATGGCTTTCCATGTTATGTGTTGGATGAAATGTCTGAGATCTACAACTAGTTGGTTCCTTTATAAAAATAAAAGTGTTATTTTATGTGTTTCTATGCTAATTAATGTGTCTTTATATATGTTATAGTTGTTTATAAATGTGCATGGAATTATATGTTGTTAGCACTACATAATTGTTTCATATGCAGGGAATATTAGTATTGTTTGTACCATAGCCTAGATAGGGGTCTGGGTGTATCATGAATTTGTATTGAGCTTAAAATAAGGATATATGAGCCTTTAGGAAGGCTAGAATTAATTAATTAATTAACGGTCTCTAAGTATTAATGAGCGAAATTAAGGAAATTTTAAAAAATTTGGTATGTGACAGAGTTTGGAATTTAGTGACATATGCCCCAAAGTGAGTCTAGGGTGTGTTACATCCTTTCTTTGAGAACACTCCTTGTGGCCTACTCTTTTTTTGTTCTATCATGGATTCATAGGAGGAAATTCAGTGGACTCTAAGAAGACATGAAGGTCAAATTGAAGGAAATAGTGCACAAATTCAAACAACATTCAAGAAAATTCAAGAGCATGAGACCAACACATCAACACAATTGGAAATTGTCATGGGTATCTTGGTGCAATAAAGGAGGCATATTAGAACATTGGAGGTAGAATTCCACACTCTTTATAACATCTTTTCCAATCTATCTTGAGGGAAGAAGGTTGGTCTCTCAATTATAGTGGTGAATTCAACAACATGTATTTTCATGGATATCTTAATCCATCAACTTCTAGATTTGAATGTGCATGTGCAAGAATATAATAAAGAAGTTGAAAAAATGTCAACAATGATAATGTTCATGCTTAAGTTTTTATGTTTTTTTTGGACTGTAAGGCTATTAGGCACATTTTGCAGAGGTTATACATTTTAAATTTTGTGTTTGAAGTTACCTGGACTAGACAACCACTAGCTAGACATGTGCTCCTCTATGGACTATGGATTTTGGATAAGAAGACTCTCTTGATGTAATTTTGTTGCAAGTATTTTTTGCAACCTTTTACTTAATATGAAAATCTACTAGTTGTAAGTTTTAAACATGTGAAGTAAAGCAATGCATATAAAATCTTAAGTAAAATAGAATTTAATCAATGCCTCATACACATAGTACATAGAGATTTATACCGGTAACCCTCAACTGGGGAAAACCTTTCTTCTATTCATTATATCAAATTTCACCATTCACCATACAATATATACAATGTTTTTAGGTATTCCGTAGATACCAAAACCCTAATCACTTAATCCAGGATTAATTTAGAAAACCGCTAAAAATAACAAAAATCGCCCAAAAAAAATATTTCAAGGCATGGCCCCGGGCTCCCGCCCGGTGCCGAACATTGCGCATAACTAGGGGGGTCAGACATAGTCATCGAATTTGACATGCCCACACAGACACATGCAAAGAATATAACATATACCCAACATTCTCCCACTTGTTTTCTTTGCATTCAGGGGCCCGCGGGATTATATAGTCAACAATCCAGGGCATAAATGCCCATTGTTACTCTACACCAGGAGAACTTTCATGTGCTCACATAATTTTTCAATGAATATGCAACATTCTTCAAAATTTCAACCTTTTCCAGCAACACCTTTTTTTCTTCAACCATGTCTCTCACAAAGTGATACTCAACATCAATATGCTTTGTCTTTGAATGATAAGTTGGGTTCTTTGCCAGGAAGATTGCACTTTGACTGTCATAATATAATATCATTGCTTGTTGTACCAACCCAATACCTAAACACAATCTCTGTAACCATACTGCTTCCTTGCTTGCATGAGTGGCTGCCATGTATTCAGCTTTTGTAGTTGAGAGTGCCACTAGAGCCTATCTTTTGCTCATCCAACTGATTGCTCCTCCAAATAGGTTAAACAAATACCCAATTGTAGATCTTCTGTGATCCAGATCTCCAGCCCAATCTGCATAAAAAAAAACATGTATGTCCAACACTCTATATAATCCCGGTCTTCCTTGGTAGCACAATCCATAACTGGTAGTGCCACGAAGATAAATGAAGACCCTCTTTACTGTTGTCCAATGCTCCTTCCCTAGTTTTGACATATACCTGCTCAAAAATCCCACTGCATGTGTAATGGTTGGTCTAGTACAAACCATTGCATACATCAAACTACCAACTGCACTGGCATACAGAATATGTGACATGTCCTCTTCTTCTTCCTGTCTTGGGACATTGATCTGCAAATAACTTTACACCTATAGGAATAGGAACCTTGACCATTTTACTTCCATGCATATTAAACCTCTGCAATATCGTCTCAACATATTTTCTTTGATTCAACCATAGTTTCTTGTTTGTGCGATCTCTTTTAATCTCCATTCCCATAATGAAGTTAGTAGCATYGAGATCCTTCATGTTAAATTTGGAGGATAGCTGTGATTTCACCTCCTTGATAACATCCATGTTATTTCCTACCAACAACATGTCATCAACATACAACACTACATAAATGAAGTGATTACCAACCTGCTTGGAATATACACAATGATCAGCCCTGCTTCTCACAAATCCCAATCCAAGGATGTATGTGTCAAACTTTTGGTACCACATCCGAGGTAATTGTTTTAGACCATATAGTGACTTCTTTTGGTTACAGACTAGCTCTTTATTTCCCTTCACTACAAAGCCTTATGGCTACTTCATGTAGATTTATTCTTCTAGATCCCCATGTAGGAATGTTGTCTTCACATCCATCTATTCCACTTCAAGATCAAAAGCACTAGCAATAGATAAAAGAAATCTAATAGAAGTTAACTTAGCAATAGGAGAAAAAATCTCACCAAAGTTAATTCCCTCTACCTGGGAATAACCTTTTTCTACTAACCGAGCTTTGTATTTCTCCATTTTTCCTTCTACATTAAAATTCTTCTTAAACAACCATTTTCTACCAACAGATTTTCTTCTCCCTGGCAACTCAACTATATCCCATGCCTCATTCTTATCCAAGGCATCCATTTATTCAACCATGGCCTTCTTCCATATTTTACTATCCTCTGAATTCACTGCTTCCCTAATAGTTTTGGGATCATCATTAGTAATAGATAAAGAAAAATTGGAACAGAAATCAGGTGGACTATACCTTTCAGGTTTCCTTCTTTCTCTCACTGATCTCCTCAATACTGGGGTTTGAGGTCGTTCTTCTTCTTCTGCTTCATCTTCTTCAGATGATTCAAATTTTTCATCATCCAACTCTAGCTCTATTTTCTCAGGTTTGTCTTTCCTTGGTAGGAATTCTTGTTTGGAAACATCTTTTACCTCTCTAAAAACAACCTCCTGACTGTAAACAGTCTTCTTAGTTTCTGGGTTCCAAATCTTATAACCTTTCACACCATCTTTATAACCAATAAAGATACACTTTTCATCTTTTTTGCCCATCTTACTCCTATTTTCTTTTGGAACATGTACATAAGCATCACAAACAAACACTCTAAGATGTTGAACAGAGGGTTTTTTTTCATTCCATACCTCGTGTGGAGTTTTGTCATCAAGAATTGATGAAGGTGATCGATTAACTAGGTAACATGTTGTACCCACTGCCTCTACCCAAACTTCTTGTCCTAACTCGGCACAATTGAGCATGCTCCTTGATTTTTCCATCAGTGTCATGTTCATCCTTTCTTCAACTCCATTATGTTGAGGAGTGTATGGACTAGTCTTCTACCTTGCTATACCACACTTCTTACAGAATTCTTCAAATTCATTTCCGTAGAATTCTCCACCATTATTTGTTCTCAATACCTGTATTTTCTTCTCTATCTGATTTTCTACTAGAGACTTAAACTCTTTAATTTATAAAATACCTCAGATTTCTTTCTAAGAAAATAAATCCATGTGTACCTTCAGAAATCATCTATGAATGAAACATAATACACAGACTTACCTAGTTATGGAAGAGGCACAGGTCCAAACACATCATTGTGTATCAATTCTAAGATCTCATTTGCTCTTGTAGCACCAGATGGGAATCTTACTCAATTTTGTTTACCATATATGAAATGTTCACAGAAATCAAAATCCAGAGTGAAATTATACATACCTTCAACCATCCCTTTATCATGTAGTGTTTGAAGGCCCTTTTCTCGAATATTCTCTAGTCTTTGATGCCACAACATGGTCTTCTTTTCAGGGACAGTATTGGTCTTTTCTCCTTCATCTCTCTACTCAAGGACAACAGAATGGTTACACCCATTAGTATAAGTTCTTCCCAACAACTTGTACAGAGTTCCACACCGAACACCCCTCATAAACACCATTGTCCCTCGTACCATCTTGCAAGTAACATTTCCCAATACAGTATCCACTCCTGCATCATCCAACTTGCTTACAGATATTAGGCTCCTAGCTAGTTTTGGAATGTGCAGAACCCTAGGGAGAGTTCTAATCCTTCCATCTTTTATCAACAACTTAACCCTTCCATGTCCCATGATTCTAGTTGTCGAGTTATCTCCTAGGAATACATCACCACCATCGTATTCTTCATATTCAGAGAACCACTCCCTATGAGGAGTCATATGGTATGACGCACCTGATTCAATCAAACATACATCATGGTCTTCATGTGTACCTACAGATTCCAGGTAAACATCACCTCCTTCTTCAGTGGAGGTTTCTGCCTCTATGGAAGAGGTACTATTAGAAGCCCTAATATACCTTCTTAGACTTGTAATCTTTCTTATAATGCCATGTTTTACCACACTTCCATCATTTCCTCAAAGATTTTCCTGGATACTTAGATCCCCCCCGAAGGCTTACCAGGATTCTTGTCTTGGGTATGAACTCTTACAAATAAAGCATATGTGCTATGACTATCCATGCTTTTCCACCTCATCTCTTCAGATAACAAGGATGAAACTGCATCCTCATACTTCAATGTAGATTGAGTGGTACTACCAATTGCTACAACCAGATTATCCCAAGAGTCTGGAAAAGAACATAACAAATTAATACACTTATCTTCTTCTGCAATCGTAATATTAATAGAGACAAGTTGACTTACCAGAGTATTAAATGCATTTAGATGTTCTGTCACAGAATCTCGATCTTCCATCCTAAGATGATACAACTTCTTTCAAAGAAACAACTTGTTTACCAGGGACTTTGATTGATACAAATTCCCTAAATTATTCCATTGTTCCTTGGTTGTAGATTCTCCCAAGACATTCAACAACACCGAATCTACCAGGCAGAGTCGAATAGTACTCCTTGTTCTTCTGTCCAACTTCTCCCAATCTTCCTTTGACATGCTAGTAGGTGGTGTACTACTAGTTTGTGTACTGGTAGGTTGTCTACCAGTTGTTTGTGTGTCAGTAGGTTGTGTACCAGTAGGTTGTGTACTAGGATCCACAATGATCCATTGTTCTTTGTCTACAAGAAGGTCCTCCATATTGAGATTCCATAGCTCAAATTCTTTACTGTTGAACTTCTCTATCTCGATTCTAGAATATCTCACCATTCCTCTTTATTCACTCAAATAATTACTGCAAAAGCTCCCACTAAACCCAGGTTTATCACAGAACCAAGACAAACTTGATCTATCAAGACAGAGCCAAACCCTCACCAAAAAAGGCATCCCTCTGAAGCCAAAAATGAGCTATGATACCACATGTAAGTTTTAAGCCTATGAAGTAAAGCAATGCATATAGATTCTTAAGAAAAACATAATTTAATCAATGGCTCGTTCACATAGTACACATATAATTATACCGGAAACCCTCAACCTGGGAAAACCTTTCTTATATACATTATATCGAATTTCACCATTCACCATACAATATATACAATTTTTTTAGGTATTCCGTAGATAGAAAATCCCTAATCCCTTAATCCAGGATTAATTTAGAAAACCGCTAAAAATAGCAAAATCCATTAAAAATAGCAAAAACTGCCCAAAAAAAAAATCTGGGCCACTGCCCCGGGCTCCTGTCTGGTGCCAACCGCTGCACGTAAACAAGGGGTCAGACGCAGTTTTCGAATCTAACGTTCCCACACACATAGATGCAAAGAATATAACATATACCCGACACTAGTTACTAGTAAAAGAGAAAAAACAAACAAAATTTCATGTCTCTTGCTTATAGAAAGTGGTCAGATCTAGTAGTCATATTCAAACTAGCCTTCTAGAATTGAATGAATAAGGTTCAATTTGGTTGTATACCAATGAAATCATGAACAAAATAGAGCATTGTCTCTACCAACGCACTATCCAAGAGGTCCCCATACAATGGAAAGAAACACTATCCAAGGATGCCACATGGAAATTAACATAGATCCTTTCAAAATTCCATCACCTCCAACCTTGTGGACAATGTTTATTTTTAAGGGGGAGGGAATGTTAGGGTCATATCCAAACTCATTAAGTAGATAGATAGGTCGTTGTGTATGGATATCATCTCTAGTAAATAAGTCCCATCATAATAGTGTGAAAGCAACAATTGTAAGAATGCTTACTAGAAGGTTCCACCTACTATAAAATTCCTTCTCTAGAATGTTCCTAGAAGGTAGATAGAACTATATAAAGAAGTAGAAGCAATGTAATGAGATGTCTTGTGAAGTATATTATAATTGAAACTCTACTCATTTGGAGGTTGCCTCCTTGAAAAGGAAACTGAACATTGCTTTCATCAATTGATCCAGGAGGATCAATGAACACTCACAGAGGTCTAAGAGGATCTGGAATGCTCACAGAGGTCCAAAAGGGTTAAAAAATGCTCAAAATTTTATCATCTCAAATTTTATTTAAAAGGAATAATTGTGTATATCTCGACAATATATTTCCAACGAAGCAAAAATCACCTCAAACGGATTTTGTATGCAAAAGTTACGGATGGTAAAAGTTTAGATCAAACCAGGCAAAAGTCAAATTCAAGGGGTCAAAGGTGACATGTGTAACCACTGCAAGGGTGATACGTCACACGACCATACGATATTATGGTGCTGACATGACACACCATACGATATTATGGTGCCACATGGCACACCGTACATGTGATCTAGCAGGTGACTTGGAAACCATATGGTACAGGTGGACTAATTGTGTTTTGGCACGTGGCGAAGATAGACTAATGAGAGGTTTCCATGTGGCAACCTCCCATTGTCCATTTATGGATTAGGCTTGTTAAAAAAATATTGGATCTTGGAGAATCGAACCCAAGTCTCCCACACAACAAACCAATGGCCTCACCGTTACACCATGCAAGTAGTTCTTACCCATATACAACAACATATTTATTTAAAATTGTGTAATAGTTTAAACAGGTGAAAAAAGGGATAAGGGATAAGCCCTCGACCCTTATCATATGCATTGCAATATAACCATCAACTACACCAAAGTTTGCAAGGGTCATTGAACTATACACCACGAATAATATTACATCGCATGTGTGTTAACAAACATTATAAGATATCATTCTAACAAAATATTATATATGGCGTAGTCGATGGGGTTTGACCCCGCGACCCTCCATATAAAACTCCAACGATTTAACCATTATGCCATGGGTACCTCTTGTTATGGGATTCCCCAACAATATATTTATTGTTAGCCTATAGTTCTGGTTGGAGGTTAGGGCCTGTGCCCTATATTATTGTTAAGGTCCTAACCCGCACATAGGTAGATCAATGTATTCGGATGTAATAAAGGTCAATATTAATAAGGCATTTCAATAAAATAGAATAAGGTGGATGTAAGAAGACCTAATAGAAGCTTCCGCTTCTAGAAGGATCTTCCTCTAGATGCTTCTCTTAATTGACATATTTAGTATAAATAAGAGGCGAGGATATGAGAACCCTAGCTTGGAGATTATTGTAACAGAGCGTTGCTCGACTGGAGGTTGCCCCCTCGAAGAGGCCTGTGAACATTGCTATCTGAATCAAAATTCTATTTCTATTGCTATTTCGTATATCATTTCTGTGTATTGTGAAGATTATGCTGGATATTTTACTGTCATTCTGTCATTTCTAGCATTTCATTTCTGTTCTGCATATTTTACATATCTAGTATCTTGCAAGTGGTATCAGAGCACTTTCCTTGGCAGAAATTGTGGGTATTTTTTTTTTCAGGGTAGAGACATATTCCGGCGTCTTTAAGCCACAGAGATCTGTCGTTACGTGCATAAACCTGCAGTTGAGGGATTCATACAAACAGGAAATACAAGTGGTTCTTAAGCGCACATCTGTTGGCCACCCTTGTAACCCCTGTTGGTACCCCTTCGAGTGGTAGTGCATCAGACAGCACCTGTGTACGGATCGGCCTAGATTTCCTGAAGCCCTCTTTAGATAAACCTA
>ML778170.1:2767132-2800363 GCA_009831015.1 Picea engelmannii | reverse complement strand
CTTAATAGACATATTTAGTATAAATAAGAGGCGAGGGTATGAGAACCCTAGCTTGGATATTATTGTAACAGAGCGCTGCTCGACTGGAGGTTTCCCCCTCGAAGAGGCCTGTGAACATTGCTATCTGAATCAAAGTGCTATTTATGTTGTTGTTTCGTATATCATTTCTATGTATTGTGAAGATTATGCTGGATATTTTACTGTGATTCTGTCATTTCTAGCATTTCATTTCTACTCTGCATATTTTATATATCTGGTATCTTGCAATTATGGTCACATGAACCAATGCAAGGACAGACAATCATTGTAGAGTACAGATAGTCTCAGGGTTCATGCCAGAGGTATCAAGACCTTAGTATTGTTGGATTACTGAGAGGGGGGGTGAATCAGTAATAGAGAAATTTAATCCTTTTTAACCATATAATCCAAGTGTTATATCAATGAAGCATTATCATCCAATAACTGCAGAGTGAATAAGTAATGAACAAACATACACATACACAGTACACCAATGTTTTATGTGGAAACCCAAATCAAGAGAAAACCACAGAATGTTTTTTCTTATATGTCTTAAAGAATTACATTCATTGGAAGCACCAACTTCCTTTGTTTTCTAGCTGCAATTGGAAGGAGACTCCAACCCCCTAGTTTCTCAGGCTACAACCTGAGGGAAGCTCCAACTCCCTAATTCTATGGCTACAACCAGAAGGAGGCTACAACCCCCTATGTTCTCTGGCTACAACCGGAAGGTGGCTACAACCACCTATACTTGCCCCGTCTTGCCACCCTGAAGTAGAAGTAGAATGATGGAACCACTATCAACCTGTCACTGTAAGATATACCGCTATAAACCTCTACGAATAAATCTGAACCATACATAAACCATGCACCAATGTGTACCTCAACCTGTAATCAACTTGTACCATAAACAAGTGCTTCAACCATGCACCAACCTGTACCAAATAACACGTAATTAACCTGTACCATAAAAAAGTGCATCCAACCATGTACCAAGTATGTACCAATCATGTGTCAACTACTCATCAACTATGACTCATCAATATGTACCAACATCATCAACTATACACCTCATGTATGTGCCAACTCACTACTTGGAACCTCTCAGAAAAGGAGTTATAGAAAAAATGGCATACCTTGTTGAATTTTGGCTTATTCTAGAGAGCGACCTTGTAGAGAGTGCCCCACACGCAATGTTTTTTGAATTGATATGAAACTATTACAAAGAATACTAAAGAATGTACCCTAACCAACACATTTTTTTTCACTGAATTTGGATATGTTATGAAGAAGTTATGACGTTTGTACCCGAAACACTTGTTTTTGACTAGTTTCAAGACTAGCCACAAACCCTATTTTCCATGGAGTGTAAATCCAAAAAAACAAAGACTCACATGCTGAATTTTTTACCACAGATACTTGGATATGTTTTCTCAATGGAATATCAATTTCATGGTCGGAATCATTATATAAAAAAAGTTATAGCGAAAATAGTGAGATGACATGTAAATAACATACCTTAGAAAGAACCATCAAAAGAATTTATCCTTCCTTGCATTTCGGCCTTCTTTTCTTCACCTTCCCTCAAAATTTCAGCTTAGATATCCTTGATTACCTCAGACACCTATAGATATTCAATATTTCAAGTTTAATTAAAATGAGAGAGCCTTGCCTCTTATTTATACTCTCCAAGTAGCTTCCTTAAAAACATCTTCTAGGTCACTTGGCCCCACTTTCCTTATTTTAGGGTAAACCCACTTCTAATTTCTCCATTAAATTTATTATTGAAATAATTTATTTTGTATTCACTTTGAATTATAATACACTCATTACTTCACTTTAATATTTACCTTTTAAAATATCTTAAACCACTTTGACTACTTTGACCTTTTGGGGCTTCTAGATGACATATGAGGGTCCTCCAACTTCGTAAGGCCATAACTCTCAAACCGTGAGGATTTATTTGACGTTCCACATACCACCAGAAATGAAATGACATCTACTATCCATATAGAATAGTATTGTATGAAAATATATCATAACTCATACGGTTATCCATCAAACAAACTTGGGTCCATTACCCAAACCTAGGGTCTCCAACTTCTCATGGCCATAACTCTCTAACTGTGAGGAGTTATGTGACCTTCCACATACCACCAGAAATGGAATGAAAAGAACTATCCATATAGGATAGTTTACCTAAAAAATTCATTGTCCTTCATCTCATTATTCCACAATTAATCATGGGTTATCTTACTCCGCAAAGCGTCTTCCTGTGAGGGATTTCACTATAAGGGGACCACTTTGGAGTTCATCCATATTTACTTCTTATCAACCATGACAAGACAATAATGAGTCATATTTACATCAAACAATATTTGATCCATTACCCAAACCTTTGTGTTGTGGGGATTTCTTCAAGGGTTGACATCAATGACAACCAACCTTAATCAACAATCTCCCCCTTTTGGCATGATGGCAACACTCTGATGCAATAATGAAATCATATCACTCATGTTCCCCCTAGAACCATGCCTCTTTCCTCTGTATCTAATAAATTTTCCTCTATCCTCTGCATCTGATAAATATGCTCCCCCTGGAACCATGCATCTATCCTCTGCATCTGATAAATCTCTCCCCCTTTGTCATCAATGGAAAAGGTATCTTTCCATCCAAGGTTTCTCCCCCTGACTGGATTTCCCTCTTATGGTGCTTCCTCATGTACATATAAGACATATAAGATAAGAATTCAAAAAGAATTCATTTTGAAGTAGAAATAACTCCAAGTCTTTAGCGAAGATATTCAAAGGCTTCTCGGGGAAGTGGTTTTGTAAAGATGCCTACCACTTGTTCTTTTGTTCCCACATACTCAACTTTGATGTTCTTTTCTGCAACCTATTCTCATAGAAAGTGATACTTGATTGGAATGTGCTTCGTCTTGGAGTGCATCATCGGGTTTTTTGAGATACTGATGGCACTTGTATTATCACAATATATTGGAACTGGCTCATCATACTCAACCTGTATATCTGTCAAAGTTTGTTTCATCCAAAGAACATGTGTACAACATGATGTTTCTGCAATATACTCAGCCTCGACTATAGATAGAGATATTTATGATTGTTTATTACTTAGCCATGATACCAAACACTCACCTAAATAGAACATTGCTCCACTAGTTCTTTTTCAGTCATCAATACAACCTACCCAATCTGCATCTGTGTAGGCAATAAGTGATAGATATTTTCCTTTTGGATACCATAATCCAAACTCTTATGTTCCTTTGAGATATTTGAAAATCCTCTTTACTACTAATACATGTGATTCCTTTGGTGCTGCTTGAAATAGTGCCACCTATCCAACTGCTTGAATTACATCTGGTCTGGATGTGGTCACATATAGTAAGTTTCCAATAATTGACCTGTATTGCCTCTAATCTATAGACTTCAAATCATCATATTTTCTCAACTTACAATTGGTTTGCATGGGAGTGATAATTGGTTTGCAATATTCCATTCTGAACCTCTTTAGAATTTCTCTGATATACTTGGTTTGAGAAATAAAAATTCCTTGGTTTCTTTGATGTATCTGAAGTCCTAGAAAGAAGGATAGTTCTCCAAGTAACGAAATTTCAAATTCATTTTGCATGTCTTTTGCAAATTTCTGTCTTAACCTGTCATCATCACTACCAAAAATAATATCATCAACATAAACTTCAATTAATAAAGTATTACCTTGACTTACCTTGATGTAGAGGTTGTTGTCTTCACTTCCTTTTCTGAACCCTACCTGCTACGGATACTTATCCAGTCTGGAGTACCATGCTCTAGGAGCCTGTTTTAGACCATACAAGGCTTTCTTTAATTTACATACATAGTCTGTGTTCTTTGACCACTGAAATCCTTCTGGTTGTTCAGTGTAGACTTCTTCTTCAAGTTCCCCATTTAGAAAATCTGATTTTACATCCATCTGATATACTTTAACATTTTTGGAGCATGCATAAGCTAAAATTAAACGGATTGCTTCCATTCTGGCAACTGGGAAAAATGTCTCTTCAAAGACGATTCCTTCAATCTGTGCATATCCTTTACATACCAATCTAGCTTTCTTCCTTGTGACCTGTCCATCTTCATTCAACTTATTCTTGAAAACCCATTTTGTGTCGATCACATTCTTATTCTTTGGTCTTGGAACCAATTCCCAAGTGTCATTTTTTTCTATTTGATCCAATTCTTCATCCATGGCCTTACTCCAAAATTCATCCTTGTTGGCTTCTTCAAAATAGTTTGGTTCAATTGTAGATAAGAGTGCTAGGTGTGTTTGTTTTGGTGAATGGATTTTTCTTCTAGTCTCAACTCCTGCATCTTTGTTTCCAATAATCTGATCTGAAGGATGATTCTTCTGTACTCATTTTCTAGGTGTCTTTGGAGATACTTTATGAACTTTCTCTTCTTCTTTTGTCGGATTCTCTTCATCTTCATCTTCCTCTTATACTTATTTTTCATCTTCTTCTTCGAAAATTTGTTCCATTGATTTGTTTTCTTCTTCCTTTGATTATGGTCTGCATGTTTCATCAATTGTTACATTGATGCTTTCCACAACTTTGTTCAATCTTAGATTGTAACACTTGTATGTTTTCATTGTACTTGATTAACCAACAAGTATTTTTTTTTCCACACGAGAGTCAAACTTTCCCATTCTACCATCCTCTCTTTTGATGTAGCATTTGCTTCCAAAAACTTTGAAGTTCTTCATATTTGTTGGTGTTCCTTTCCATAGCTCGTATGGGATTTTTATCAGTTTTGTTTCTGAGCATTACTCTATTTTGAATGTGAATTGTTGTATGCACTGTCTGTGTCCAAAATATATCTATCAATTTGGAATCCATTATCTTTTTTCGAGCCATTTCTTGTATTGTCATGTTCTTTCTTTCCACAACTCCATTCTTTTGAGGTGTCCTAGCAATGGAGAATTGTCTTTTTATTCCATGACTGCTACAGTAGTCCATAAATTCCTTTGAAGTGAACTCTCCTCCATTATCAGATCTCAAACATTTGATTCTTGAATCCATCTCATTTTCAACCATTTCCTTATAGATCTTGAAGTTTTCAAAACCTTCTAACTTGTTCTTGAGAAAGAAAATTGTAGTCATTCTTGTATAATCATCAACTAATAACATAAATTATTTTTCACCTTTTAAGCACTTTGTTGTAGTTGGTCCAACTAGATCAGTGTGCACAATTTCTAGTAGTCTTGTTGTTGAATATTCCTTTGATTTGAACTTGGTCTTTGTTTGCTTTCCTTGTTGACAATGCTTGCATAAAGTGTTGGTTGGTTTCATGATCTGGGGAATTTCTCTGACTGTTTTTCTTTTGTTGACTTTAACAAGGTTATAAAAATGCATGTGACCCATTCTTCTATGCCATAGACAACTTTCATCTCCCTTTCCTAGACAACACTTTTCATTTTCAATTTCACTTAACACATATATGTTGTTTGAAGTTCTTGCAGTTGTACCAACCAATTTCCCTTCACCTTCTTTTCTTATCTCACACTTTTCTAAATCAAAAGTAAGTTTATGACCTTGCATACATTTGACTCACACTTAGAAGATTATGTTTCATATATTCTACCAGTAGAACATTTTGTTCTTTTTCATTCTTGTTCCCAATTCAGATTGTACCTTCTCTAATGATTTTGGATGAATTATCATTTCCGAAGGAGAATGGTCCATTTTTTTCTTTTCATAATGTAAGAAATTTGTCTTTATCACCTGTCATGTTTTTTGAACATCCACTGCCAACATACCAACCGAGTTTCTTCTGCTTAGCTTGTAGAGTGAATGTGCATTCTTCATTGTTATATTGATCTTTCTTTCTTATCCATGTCATTTTCTGAGGTTCTTGTCTGTGACTGTTGTTATTCTATTGAGGTTCTTTAGGAGGGATTGTCATTCTGCAATCCTTGGCCATGTGTCCAAAATTGTTACATTTGTAACATTCTACTTCAGTGCTCAAAGATTCAAACCTGCTATAACTCCTTCTTTGTGTGTCACTAGGTCTCCTTAAATAATCCCTTTGTGTATAACTCTCAAAGTTGTTACTGTTCTTGTTGTTAGCTCTGCAATTCACAACTTTATGTCCAAAATTATTACATGCATAACATAAACCAAAAAATATAGTTTGATACCTGGGAGTTAAAGATATTCTAAAAGGAGGTGCTCTTATGAATCATTCTTCTTCTTGAGGCCTATTTGTCTATTGTTGATTCTGAAATCTGAATCTTCTTGGAGGAGGAGTGTCCCTGTACTATTCCTTGTAGATATTCCTATCCTCTTTGATTGTTTATGCATAGCTCTTTGGATTTGTTTCTTGCTCTGTTGTTTTGGAGCTTGATCCCTTTTCTGTCTAATTGTATCCAAGTCCAAACTTGCAAAGATGAGATTTTTTACTGTTGATAATGTCATCCAGAACTTTTAAGCTATTCTGCATATTTTTATTTTGAATATCCTTTCTTAGTGTGACAACCTCTGCTTCCAAGTTTCCAATGATATTGTCCTTTTCTTCTAGTTGTTCTTTGAGTGCTTCTTCAATTCTTTTATCTTCTTCTATTTGAACCTTCAATTTTGTGATCATTTGTTCTAGTTCTTGAGTGTCTTTTTTCTTGTCTAGTTCTTCTTGTAGTTTCTTTCTTTTCTTCTTTTCTCTTCTGATAACTTTTATGGCACACATTAATTCTTCTCGATAGTCAACTTCTGCCTCTTCAATTTCTTCTTCGACTTCTTCACATTCTTCTTCGACTTCTTCATATTCTTCTTCAGAGTCTTCTTTGTCAGTCTTTTATTGCCATGAATAGAACTCTTCATGTCTCATTGTCACTAACTTCATCTTCATCTGATGATGAGATGTCTTCTTTGGTATATAATCTTTTCTTGAAAACTTTCTTTATAGTTCTTTTGCCTTTATATGTGTGTTTTCCTTTTGAGTAACCTTCATCATTTCTCTTTTTCTTATGAGGACATTTGTTAGAAAAATGACCAATACCATCACAATTAAAACAAATTAAAGGGAGCTTATCTCTATACCTATCGTTGGTTCCCTTGTTCAATCTTTTGATGAAGTTGGCCACTTCTTCATCATCTTCTGAGGCGTCACTGTTGCTGCTATATTCTTATTGTTCCTTTTTCTTTTTCTTTGATCTTTTGGATGCCTTGAAGGCTTCTTCTTTTACATATGGATTTTCCTACTCAATTCTCATTTCATATGCTATGAAGATTCCATGCAGTCCATCCATGCTTATTCAGTCCATATCCAATCTTTCTTCTAGTGTTGATATCTTAGGGTTGAATCTCATAGGAAGAGATCTTAGTATCTTTTGAACAATTACATATTCTTCAATTTCTTCTCCCAATCCTATGATTGCATTCACTATTTCATCGACTCATGAGAAGTAGGCTGCAATATCTTCATATTCCTTCATTTTTAGTTGTTCAAGCTGACATCTGTAAGTCTAAAGCTTTGTTTCTTTGACTTTTGTATCTCCTTCATAAATATTTTTAAGCTTGTCCCAAATCTCTTTAGCGGATTTACAATGTGCAACTTTGGTGAATATTGTATCACTGAGACCATTCAAAAGTGCATTTGTGGCTTTGGAATTATTCTCACCAAGTTTTACTGCTTTTTCATTTGTTGGTGGAACTGTTGGTACTGTGTATCCATCTACAATTGACTGCCAAACTTGAAATCCCTGTGCCTATATATATGTCCTCATCCTTATGCTCCAAAAAACATACTTTTGTCCATCAAACTATGGTATTCCATTTTTATATGATTTGGTACTCTACATGATCTACCTTTCAATGGTTAAACTAGTTTCTGAGGGAACCTGCTCTGATTCCAATTGTTGGATTACTGAGAGGGGGGGTGAATCAGTAATAGAGAAATTTAATCCTTTTTAACCATATAATCCAAGTGTTATATCAATGAAGCATTATCATCCAATAACTGCAAAGTAAATAAGCAATGAACAAACATACACATACATAGTACACCAGTGTTTTATGTGGAAACCCAAATCGGGAGAAAACCACGGAATGTTTTTTCTTCTATGTCTTGAAGAATTACATTCATTGGAAGCACCAAATTCCTTTGTTTTCTAGCTGCAACTGGAAGGAGGCTCAAACCCCCTAGTTTCTCATGCTACAACTTGAGGGAAGCTCCAACTCCCCAATTCTTTGGCTACAATCAGAAGGAGGTTACAACCCCCTATGTTCTCCGGCTACAACCGGAAGGTGGCTACAACCACCTGTCCTTGCCCCATCCTACCACCCTAAAGTAGAAGTAGAATTATGGAACCACTATCAACCTATCAATGTGAGATATACTATTGTAAACTTGTACCAATAAATCTAAACCATGCATCAACCATTCATCAACCTGTACCATAAACAAGTGCATCAACCATGCACCAACCTGTACCAAATAACCTGTAATCAACCTGTACCATAAAAAAGTGCATCCAACCATGTACCAAATATGTACAAATCATGTGTCAACTACTCATCAACTATGACTCATCAATATGTACCAACATCATCAACTATACACCTCATGTATGTGCCAACTCATCAACTACTTGTCTCAACCCTGTACTCAACATGTACCTCAACCAAAATCCCTCATCAATTTCATCATCCAAATCTGATTTGTAGCTCTATAATAGAATTGGTGTATATAATTACATTCTTGCAAACCTTCCTTAACTTCAACAACAAGAGACTAGCATTTTCATCAAACTTTTCTTTAGTCTCACATGCCTAGTTTTGGATTAGTCAACAACCCTAACTTGAAGTAATCATAACTTTGTACCTGTAATGTATAAAGATCCGAAACTGATACACAATTTTTTTCATTTTGTTTTGTGCAATTCCTCCAGGTTTCACTACTTGGAACCTCTCAGAAAAGGAGTTATAGCAAAAATGGCATACCTTCCTGAATTCTGGCTTATTCTAGAGATCGACCTTGTAGAGCATGCCCTGCACAGAATATTTCTTGAATTGACCTGAAAATGTTACACAACATACTAAAGACTATACCCTAACCAACACATTTGGTTTCACGTAATTTGGATCTGTTATGAATAATTTATGGTGTTTTTACCCGAAACACCTGTTTTTGACTAGTTTCATGACTAGCCACAAACCCTAGTTTCCACGAAGTGTAACTCCAAAAATACAATGACCCACAAGCTGAATTTTTTACCACAGATACTGGATATGTTTTCTCAATGGAATAGAAATTTCACAGTCTGAATCATTATAGAAAAAAATTTATAGCAAAAATGGTGAGATGACCTGTAAATAACATACCTTAGAATGCACCATCAAAATAATTTATCCTTCCTTGCATTTCGGCCTTATTTTCTTCACCTTCCCTCAAAATTTTGCCTTAGATATCCTTGGTTACCTCAGACACCTATATATATTTAATATTCTCAAGTGTAATTAAAATGAGAGATCCTTGCCTCTTATTTATACTCTCCAAGTAGCTTCCTTAAAAACATCTTCTAGGTCACTTGGTCCCACTTTCCTTATTTTAGGGTAAACCCACTTCTAATTTATCCATTAAATTTATTGTTGAAATAATTTATTTTGTATTCACTTTGAATTATAATAAACTCATTACTTCACTTTATTATTTACCTTTTAAAATCTCTTAAACCACTTTGACTACTTTGACCTTTTGGGGCTTCTAGATGACATATGAGGGTCCTCCAACTTCTCATAGCCATAACTCTCTAACCGTGAGGAGTTATGTGACGTTCCACATATCACCAGAAATGGAATGACAATAAATATCTATCTAGGATAGTTTACCTAACAAATTCATTGTCCTTCATCTCATTATTCCACAATTAAGCATGGGTTCTCTTACTCCGCAAAGTGTCTTCCCGTGAGGGTTTTCACCATAAAGGGACCACTTTGGAGTTCATCCATCTTTACTTCTTATCAACCATGAAAAGACAATAATGAGTCATCTTTAAATCAAACAATATTGGGCCCATTACCCAAACCTTTGTGTTGCGGGGCTTTCTTCAAGGGTTGACATCAATGACAAGCAACCTTAATCAACAAGTATTGCATCGTAATGCATGCGGAGAGGTTCTTTGACAAAATTTTGTGAACTTTATACTCCATTTTCTTGAAATTTTGCAAGGAGTTCGATGGTGCACTTTGTTTCTAATTTTGAGCAATGTGTAAAGAGGTCATTGTAAAACACAAGCATTTGAGCATTAATAAAGAGGTATCTATTGGAAGAGGACCCGAAGACATAGCCCAAATTCGGTGAACTCCATTCTCAAACTTGTATATGTGATTTTGGTATTGTTTTTCTATTTTCGCTTAGTTAATTGCATGTTTTTTATCATTCAAGTGAATTTGGATAGATAAGTAATTTCACATGTATTTTGCAATTAGTCAAATGATCATTATTATTTAGAAGATCAAGTAGATGTGTATGCGCATTAAAGAATAATTAGCATCTAAGGAATTTTCAGATCAAGTTGGCATCAAAGATGGTTTTGACAACTGGTTGCAAGTAAATTCTTACAACGTCCAAATCCAAGCTAGGAGAAGGCAAACTTGCAAGTTATAATCCATAGATTGATTCGAGAAAATTTTCTTGAAAAAAGAGATATGACTTCACCAAGAAAATCAGGTCCTTGTGACTTTGAAGATGATTACTTTAAGGTTTTCAATTTAATGAAAGCCATTGTAGAAGATATGTATGAGGGTTGAAAGCAAGCCAAGGAAGAAGATACATCAAAAAAATTTGAACCAGTTAAAGGAGGTGAAGAAGGTGGACCTTCTAAACCACCCTCACCATATTCATCATCTGCAAGTGAACATTCTTCACATAAGAATAAGTCCACTAAGAAGACTTCTCATGCTCATAATTGTCCATTATTAAAATTGGATGTTAAGTTCGAATTGCCAATTTATGATGGAGAATTGAATGTTGAAAAGTTGGACAATTGTATAAAGCAGATAGAGGTATATTGGAGGGTGAAAAAAATCATGGATGACACTATAAAGATACAATTGGATACTCTTTGTTTGGGCGGTATAGCCTTAATATGGTGGGAGAGTAAGACACGACTTGATCTTGTTCAACAAGGTACAGTAATATCCTCTTGGGATGAATTTCCTGCTGCAATTAGAAAACAATTTTATCCATTGGCATATGTGAAAACAACAATTATGGAATGGAAACATCTCAAACAAGGTAAGGGGAAAAATATCCAAGCATATATGTAGGAATTTAAAAAGAAAGCATTATCTTTAGGAATTCCAATATATGCTCAGGAAACTCTTCTAAAGTATATTGG
The DNA here is from genome assembly GCA_009831015.1 of Picea engelmannii. NCBI lineage: Eukaryota > Viridiplantae > Streptophyta > Pinopsida > Pinales > Pinaceae > Picea > Picea engelmannii. The sequence goes on along the minus strand of ML778170.1, from coordinate 2,788,960 downwards.
TGGAATGCACTCATATATTTGACACACTATCCTGATGTTTAAACCTACTAACATTGATGAAGTATCAACACAAGCTACTAATCTAGAGGCTACTAAGGGGAAGCATGTGATTGAATATAAGAAGCCACACAAATTTGAAAATAAATCGAAAGGAAAATGGAAGAGTAAGAAGTCAACCACTATAAATAAATCTAAAGAAACACCTACATGTTCCCACTATAATAGAAAGAGGCATGAGGAAGCACAATGTTGGAAGTTGCATCCAGAATTATGAACAAAGAAGTTCCAGGATAAAGGGAAGAAAAATACTATTGCATCAACTCGACAGGATCTGGGATCAAATTAAGGAGATGAATCTAAGATCATGACAATAGGAAGAAAATGTATGTCTACTACTAATTCTTCAGTTCAATCTTCCAAATTGGAAAGTGTTATTGATTAAAAGAAAAGAAGTGAGATTTTTCATGTCAATTTTATAGTCAAACATACAAAGATATATACTTTATTTGATAGTGGATCTCAAGTTAACCTAATATTGAAAGCAATTGTTAAGAAGTTGGGTTTGAAGACGAAACCACATAAAAAACCATATCCATTAGGTTAGGTATGTGAAGATGCTAAGTTGCGGGTAATGAAGCAGCGTAAGATCAGATTTTCAATTACATCTAAGTTCTTTGATGAGGTTGAGTTAGATGTTGTTCCTCTTGACATTTGTAGCATTGTCTTAAGTAGTCCATATCTGTTTGACAAGAAGGCCATATTCTACTACGAGGAGAATAAATATCACCTTTTCAAAGATGGGATTGAATTTATTGTCAAAGCTCGTCGTATCAAAACTAATGTTTCTTTAGTGAGCACAAGGAAAATGAAGAGACTCGTGAATGAAAGTAAATATTTTGTTCTCATGATAGTGAAACAGAAAGAAGAAGAGATATCCGATGTTTTATCAGATTATGATCGAGATCATAAAAAAGAGTTTGTTAAAACCATATATAATTATGATTATTTATTTCAGGAACCTACAGGGTTGCCTCCTAAGAGGGAGGTTGAACATGAAATATATTTGCTGCAGGATGCTCCTCTTCCTAACATTCATATGTATAGATCATCAGTGCTAGAGAATGGATAAATAAAGAAGCAAGTTCAAGAGTTTCTCAATAAAGGAATCATAAGGCCAAGTTCCTCTCCATGTGGATATCCTATTGTATTAGTTTTGAATAAATATGGAACATAGAGGATGTGTATTGCCTTTCGTGCGTCAAACAAGATTACGATAAAGAACCATTATCCTCTTCCCAGAATTGATGATTTATTGGCTCAGTTAAAGAATGTTTTTTATTTCACTAAGTTGGACTTGAGAAGTGGTTACCATCATATTAGAATTGCAGAAAGTGACATATGGAAAATTTCTTTCAAGACAAAACAGGGCCTGTTTGAATGGTTAATTATGCCATTTCGTATATACAATGCACCCACAACATTTATGAGTGTAATGAATTATGTGTTCATTCCTTACATATATATTTTGTTATCATCTACTTAGATGATATATTGATATTTAGTCAAATATGGGAAGATCATATAATGCATGTCAATATAATCTTTGAACTCTTGAAGAAGGAGAAGTTGTATGTAAAGATGTCTAAATGTGAATTTGGAAAAACTTATTTGGTATATTTGGGTTACATTGTAGGGAATGGTCAGCTAAATATAGATCCTGCAAAAGTAGAAGTTATTGTGAATTGTCCCAAGCCAACTACTGCCACAGAAGTCAGGAGCTTCTTAGGAGCATTACAGTACTGGAGGAAATTCATTGCTAATTTATCTTTTATCCCAACTCCTCTACCTGCATTAACAAGTGTTATACAAGTATTTCAATGGAGAGGAAAGCAACAGAAAGTGTAACATTCCCACTAGAATCCCCAGTTTAATTAATTCTTATTAGATATAATGTGTGGCTATTTCCAAAACAATGCAATATGCAAATTGTATTTCAATGTTTTAATAATAAAATGTGATTCCAACTACTAAGGGGACACTGACAAGATATGGGGTTTGAATTAATACATAAGAGGGGGGAGTGTCTAGGATAATGGCCAAGAGGGTTCCAAGGGGGGATTACCCATGCATATTAATTCAACCCATTTTCCTAAATTTACTATATGTATATGAACCTTCCCATTTCTGATTGAGTGTTCCCAAATCCAATCATTGAATACATGTAAGAGGGTGGGTGTGAGTGGTCACATCCGAAATTTATTGGGCACATGGGGGTTGAGTACAATCAGCTTGGGGAAGAGTGTGAGTCAAGAAAGACAATCCAAAGAGAGGAAATGTGTGTGGGTTCTTAAGACAGTTTTTAGTTAGTCAAGTTTGTGCATGGGAAGCAAGGAGAGAGAAAGAAACAGAGCTTGAAGTTGATGCAGCCATGGAGGGAGAATTATAGAGCACGTTGGAGTGTAATTGGAGCGAATCGGAGCTGGAAAACTGAAGAGTCAGGTTGTCAGGCCTAAAGAGTGAACTCATGTGTGAGTTGCACTAAAACAACAAGTGTTTAATGTTGGTTTGTTGATATTTTTCCTAGCAACAATTTTCCTTGAGTTCCCAGCTAAGAGGTTCATAGCGACTTGTGCCAGAGAGACCCTGATAAAATAATGGTTCATTCCTTGGGTTAGATATGATAAATGGATTGTATATACCTTGGGTTAACCCTGATAAATGAATGGTACATTCCTTGGGTTGAACGTGTCAAGAGGAGGAGAATTGGTATAAAATCAGGATAGTTGTAGGAGAATATTAGTTGGGTTGAGAGTTTTATGAGCTGTGAGTGGGTTGTGAGAGACCACCCTCTTTTGTGGATTTGTAGCCTCAGCTCGGGGGAGACTAGTTGTTGATATTTTAAATAGTCATTCTATGCTTGGGTGGAACGTCTCTGCCAAGCAGTTGGTTGCACAATTCTTGTTTAAATATAAGTGTTTTATCTTGTTGCTAAGTTATTTACATGTGTTATTGTTGTGCATGAACTCTGTGTAAATGAGAATTATTTATATGTTGTTGTAATGAGTTGTTTAACTACATTTCATGTTGATTATTAGTATGTTGTAGATGCATCTATTCTAAGTCTTTAGATAGTAGTTAAACCTATTTAATTTGTATTTGTAAGCTACAAGAAATCAACTAATAGTAAAAGAATTAAATTAGTTAGTTGTAAATTTCATTTTTCTGTTTATTATGCATCGTAATGTCCCTTGGTTGGGTTGAGGGATGTTACATTATGGTATCATAACTTCTCGTTCAAACATCGGGCTTGTATGGGCTCGAACCAGAGTGAATTGGTGAAATTCATTGTTGTTGTTTTGTCTATGACCGATTTGGGGAAAAACCAAGAATTTAGAGAGAAATCCTGAAATCCGTGGGAAAAATCCATGTTTGAATGATTCCATATGGTTTAAAAAGGTTAATGGAGTAGAGAGGTGAAGTTGCAGATCAAAATTTGACCTGGAATGGTCAAAATTCGAGTTTTAATGATTGCTTGTAGAGTTATAAGCAGTTTGGTGGATCGGCGGATGAGATCTCTTTTGAAATTGAGATCGACGACTAGGATTCGTCATGATAAATTTAAAATTCCTAAGGATTCAACCATTTAAAAGGTTGATATCAATGGCCACGATTAAATCAAGGTTTCATGAAATAGAAGGGATCGATGTTCCAGATCAATCAGAGAAAAGTCAAAAATTTTCTAAGTGTTAAAGTTCGCCAAGAAAAATCGTGGACGATCGATGGATAGATCGACCGAAATGACAGAGAGTTTGGGTCAAGCATACGAAATCTTTGACTGTCGATGGTTGATGGTTAAGGTTCGGTCAAATCTGACAAAGTATTTTCAATCGCCATTGAACATCATCAATGGCCGATGGGACAATGGTCAGCGGTTGGTCAATTTTGGAGAAATGTTCAAATCAAGAAAGAGAAGTCGTCGATGGTCGATGTGTCAATGGTTCGACACCGACCAAATTCGGTGAGGTGTCCAGGTTGTGTAAGAGAATCATCTGAGGGTCGATGGGGAAAAGAGGATGATGATGTCATCATCCACATGTCATGCCATGTAAGCATCCACGTTTCATGCCACATCACCCAAGTTGAAACATTGGGATCACATGTCATGCCACATCATCATCCATGTGTCATGCCATGTAATCCAATAGAAGTGATCGATGTTCAAATCAGCTGATTTGGGAAATTGTATTTGATAACCATCGAGGATCGTTGATTGTCGATGGGCAGATGGTTAGGAATCAGCTGAAGTTGTTGAGAGTTCCATTCACCAGCAAAGGTCGTCGACGACCGACAACTAGGTTGGTCTATTTGGAGTTGTGTGCAAGTCAGTCGATGGGGAGTTGGGTTGATGGTCGACAGTCAGGTTTGTTATCTCCTCAAATAAATCAATCGAGATTTTGCATTTTAGGTGATAGGGAGTCTTTTAAAAAGGTACTTTTTAAATTTTTAAAGGTTCATTTTTAGAAGATTTACCCATGTAATAAAGTTTAAATAAAAGTTTGTTTAGTTTGTGTTTGATCTAATTCAAATCTCAGGTTTCATTGGCTTAGGCGAACATATCGATTGTTCATTAGCCACCGAAAGCCTTAGCTTTTGGAAGCTTAAATAAAGGAATCCAGGGCCATTTTAGGCACCGAAATCATTGAAGCAGGTAAAGACCAAGTACATCCTATCACACGTTTCAAACGACGGGTTTGATGTTTCCATGATTGCACAAGCCGCCAAAAGGACTGGAGAAAGAACCATTCACGACCAAAAATATGATCTCACTGTGATATGAACGAATCTTTCCTGATCGCTATATCATTAAGTCATATGTTGATGTACTTCCCATTGATTTCAGTTATTCACCATGACTTCTACACATCATAAACCATTTCACCACACTCCTTGCAATCAGTGCTAGATTCAAAATCTCTCCCCAGTTATCTCAATTTTATCTCAGCCGAGTCGATTTTCGCTAAGTTTACGTAGTGTAAATCTTCCCAAAATCCACTCCTTCGATCACAGGTGTGTGAAAACGTCGTGGCAAATGAAGAAAGGAATTTCGACACTGAGGAAGGAGCTTAATGATATCGGTTACCTAGAATCACATCCCAAGGTATGTCAAATGTTCAAGGATGTAGGGTGTTACAATTTTTGCAAAAAATTACAGAGCTTTCATCAACAAGTGGCAGAGGCTTTCGCTCTCAATTTCAAGGGAAAGAAGGCAATCATCAGCCAAGATGAATTCGAAATTGATGAATCCCTCATAGCTGAAGTTATAGAGCTTCCCACGATTGGAGAGAAAAGGTTTAAAACCACTGTGATTAAGAATTTATAATTCAAGACCTATTTAAAACCAGAACACAGGGGTTTGATTTGGAAGAAAGATATTCATGCATCTTTCCTTGATGAGAAATGGCAGCAGTTATTGAAGGCTACAATGGTTTATATAACCTATGAAGGGAAATACAACAGGGTGATGATTTATCATTTCAAACTTATAAAACATTTGACAGGTAGAAACCCACTTAATCTTCCCTATTTCCTCCACCAAAGCTTATCCAAGATGGCTTATCAAGTCAAGGCCAAACCTAGTCAAGTTGCAGGTAGATTATCCCACCATAGTTTAATCAAATTGTTGGTCTGTGAGCTATTGCAAAGAAAGGGTAAAGAATGGAAATATTTCTTATTCTGGAATGATTTCCAGACTGAGGTTTAGCCAAAGGGAAAAAAGAGTCCTCATTCCAAGAAATCCTCCACTCCCAGAAGTGGAAAGAGGAGGAGAAGAGCTATCTCTCCAACCCCAGTCAATCAACCCTTTCCTTCCTCTAGGCTGGGCAAAAAAAAGAATAAATTGAATTTAACAGTGAGGAAGAAGAGGCCAATGAATTCCCAGTGAACAAAATATTCTCAATCTCCCTTACACGGACTCAGAAGATGAAGAGAAGCAGTTGGAAATAGGGCACGAGGATTCAGTTACCACAGGGCATGACAACTCTATTTTTGTGGACATATACACAGCAAGTTATGAGAACCTTCCATCACCTACTCCCCAAGAAGAACAAGAGCCACAAATTGCAAATGCCTCATCTAGCAAATGAGTGAAGCAGAATAAATCAAAAGAAATTAAGAAGCTTAAGAAGAATTTAGTCGAGCAAGAAGTCCTTGAAAGGGTAATAAAAACTAGGTATGAAACCCTATCAAAAAACTTTGCAGAAAGCAATTCATCTTTGGAAATACTAGCTCATGAAATCATAAAGGAGAAGAAAAAGAAAAACAAGATTGTAAAGGACTACAATAGCTTATGGAGAGTAGCCCAGGGTTTGAAGAAAAAGGTCAAGGCTTTGAGGAAAAAAGAAATGGCTTCAAAAAAAAGCTCATGCTTCTCTTGAGACACTTGCAGAGGTGGTAGTTCAATGCAATGAACCAGAAGTAGCCAATAACCCTACAAAGTTTGAGCAAGATACAGAGGCCTAAAAAGATCAGTCCTGAGGCATTTTTGAGCTGAGACAAGGGTATTTTTGAAATTTTGATAATCTCAGGTTTCGGTGGCTTAGGCGAACATATCGATTGTTCATTATCCACTGAAAGCAGATATTTCAGTAGCTAATCGGCCTAAATTCTATTTTCTCTAGCTACCGAAAGCACTGATAAGGCAGAAAGCTAATGTTTTTGCATTGATCCAAGTTTTTCTTGTTCAAAAGATTCAAAAATGGTTCCAATCGATTGAAAATAATTAATGACATCTCTATCAAGAGTTTGTTTTGGTTTTGAAGATGTTTCAAAAGACAGAAAAGGTAAGCAATGGTTAGCTATTGTCAAGGAGATAAGACTGTTGACTGTCAACATGTGTCAAGTTTGAATCCTCCCATATAACATGAGATCCAGCATCCTCGGAAGTCTTACTACACTTGCCAAGAATCTGAAGAATGTAAAGATCAGTCGAGAAGTTGAATTGATCTAGTCTACTTAGGTCAATTATTGATTTTCTATATTTGGCAAAATTTGATCAATCAATCTAGGATCTGGAAACTGTTTGTAAGAGGCTATAAAGCCAAGAACATTTGATGAACACAGGGTTCGATTTTGAGTTCTATAATCTACTTTTGTTGTATAAAAGACACTTTATTTAATATATTTTGCCTACAAGTTTCTTTCATTTGTTATTGCCAGACTCTCCTTCATCTTTGTCTATGCATATGAGTTGAAAATTTTCTTTTGTCTATGTTTAATGGTCCCATGGTAACTGTCATCTTACTTTTGATTGTTAAGAAAGAATCGTAAGCATCTATGGTTAGTTTTTTGACCCATCATATATATTTCCTATGTATGTTATGGTTAACTGATTGGTTTTCTTATCCATTTGTTTTACAAACCTATCTGATAATAGCTCCTGAAGGCCTTGTATTGCATGAATATAGCTAGACACTCTTGAAGGTACAATCTAGCAATTAGGATATTTATCTTGATCCAAACCCACACCTATTATTGAGAAAATAGTTACTAAAAAGATTAAGTTACCAGGCATCTCTGATATACACCCTAGGAGAGTTTCCTGGAGTGCTAACAAATTGGCGTCGTTGCTGGGGAGAAGATACTGAAACTCAGCTTCCCTGGGAGACGACAAGATCCAAATTTGATGATAGACAAACTTTGGAAACATTTTTGGGTTGTAACCATCTATCTGGCGACTCCATTGGAACAAAGTGGCTCCGAGAAGAGCTCACACCAGGGCTAACCAAGAAAGCCCACTGGCAGCACCAGTTCCAGATCCTGAGAAGATCATCAGAAGAGGAAAATCTCTGCAAAGACAAACTTATGGATCTACAAGAGCATCTAATCCAGGTATTTCAACAAACACTTCTTTTGTTGTATCTAAAGAATCTCTTGTCGAATCCCCTTCTGCTGAAACTTCTAGTTCTCGGAAAATTGAAATTGTGTTGGAAATTTTGAAGGGTGAGGAGCCTTCAATCTCCTCTAATGTTATAGATTCTATTTCTGAACATGTTATTACATCCAATTTGAGAGAAGAATTTGTAGGATCCCCTCAATAAAAGGACTCTTCCTCTTCTTTGAATTCTTCACCAACTAAGTCTATAGAGGGTGTATTCCATACTCATACCAGTCTACCCGTTCTTGAAGATATTTTACAAGATCTTTCCTCTAAGGGTGAAGAAAACTTAGCCTTACTGCTCGGTTATTTTTACAGAGCCTCTTATTTTCCACCTTATTTAGGAAATTTTTCCTAGGGTAGCCATCCTACCAGTGTTTCTCCTTCTTTCCTCAGTGCAGTAAGACAACCATTGTTTATAGGCTCACCTATCCCATCTCAGCCTTCATCTTCTGAATTTTCTTCCTCTACATCATCCCCAAAGATTTCCATGGTTGTCCCTTTGACCAAGATGGAACAAATCTTAGCAAATAGGTATGCCCCTCTTGTGTTTCCCAATCCCTTATCATCCATGCCAACAGAAGATTATCATAAATATATGCCAAAGTTTACTAGATTCGGGGATTATACTGTTGAAGAACATATAGAAGCTTTTTATGCTTATGCTAAGAACATTAACATTTCAGAAGAAGATGTTTGGACCAGAATGTTTTTGCATAGCTTGGATGGCTAATCTAGGAAGTGGTTCAAGGAACTACCAGCAAATTCAGTGACAGGTATTGAGCAGTTAGATGAGGTGTTTTTGAAACACTGGGGAGAAAGAAGAGATCTCTTGTATTACATCTCTGAATTCGGAAATCTAAGAAGATAAAATGGGGAGTCGGTCTCAAACTTCACCAAAAGATTTAATAAGATGTTCATCAAGATCCCTGCAGAGATCAAGCCAACTGATGCATCAATAAATATTACTTACTCTTCTACCTTTGATCTAGAATTTTGCTTAATCCTTAGAGAAAGAAGATCAGCCACACTTGCTTTAATGCAAGATGTTTCTCTTGAGGTTGAATCTAATATTATGGCATCTCAGAAACTTAAAGGAAAATTTGAGAGAAAGAAGTCTTCTGCTGACCCCCCTTCTTCTTCAAATACCAAATTGGAAATGATGGCCAAGATGTTGGATAACTTGACCTCGGAAATGTCAAAATTGAAAATTCAAAGTCAGCAGCCAGCAAGAATTAAAGAGCCTAATGCTTATGCTCCCAGGAATCCTAATGCATTCCCTTATAGAAGGAACAAGCAACAGGTCCATCTCCTTCAGAGAGACAAGAGTGCAGCTGATGATCAAAGAATCAGGGGCCCCTTCCAAAATGTAATGCTAAAAGAAGAACAGGAGCTACCTCATGACAAAATTGAAGAAGAAGATGACATCAATTGCTTTGGGGATGAAAATGATTCCTCCTTTTTGACATAAGTGGATTATGAGGAAGCCCAGATGCATGAAGAGATTCATTAGGCAAGAATTGAAGAATATTTTTATCAGACAGATGACCAGGCAGGTTACAATTTAATATCTAAGACTGTTGCTCCAAATCCATTGCTTGTTGCTCCCGGGAAGAAGAAAGAAGTTGTTGCCAAGAAGCCTGTTGCTCCTATAAAGAAAACCTCCACTCCTACAAAACAATAGCAAAAGCAATTACAGCCCCAAGCTAAGGAGAAAGTCATCCTTAGATCTCCTCCTAATGAGGTAAAAACTTCTGATAGATTATCATACTCTTTCAATTTCGAATCAGAAATTCAGAAAGTAAAAATACCTATGCCATTGGTTGAACTTATGAAGAATGACATTTTTAAGTCTGTTGTCGTGGAGTCCCTTGAACCAAAGACTCCTCCAGCTGCTGATTACATAAACCTACAAGATGATAAGCCAACAGTGACTATAGGACCTATGGTAGAAGATCAAGACAACTCTTGTCCACCCTTCTGCATATCCCTAAATATCCATGACAAGATCCTTCACAACTGCTTTCTTGATTTGGGAGCATCACACAATCTTATGCCTAAAGTAGTGATGGATGAGCTTGGGCTTGACATCAAAAAACCTTATCATGGCCTCTTCTCTTTTGACTCTAGGAAATTCATATGCCTCGGCCTCATAAAAGAACTTGTTATAAACCTTTCCCAGTTGCCAATGAGAAACATGGTAATGGATGTTGTAGTGGCTGATATCCCACCCAAGTTCGGCCTCCTCTTGTCACGTTCATGGAGAAAAAGGTTGGGGGGTACCTTGCAGATGGATATTTTGTATGCCACAGTCCCAGTGTTTGGAGGAGAGCTAAAGAGACTTTATAGAGAGAATCAACTTGCCTACATCATTAGTGATGGGAAAAAATCCATAAATCATCCCATTTATGCTTTAGACACAGGCTTTGGCTCGTGCATTCTTCAAATAAATGATTCTCATCCAACTCCTTTGCATCTCACAAAGCCTACTTATCAGAAGACTGATGAAGAGTGTATTCCTATGTGGATCATGTTCTTTGATGGTGCCAGTACCAAAGACTCAGCTGGTGCAGGTGTAGTTTTGATTTCTCCTTCGAAGGAGGCTATGCATTTGTCTTTTAAGCTTGATTTCAAAACTACTAACAATATATCAGAGTATGAGGCTTTGTTATTGGGATTAAATTATGCCAAGGAGATGGGAATTAAAGGATTAAAGGTGTTTGGAGACACGAATATCATCATACAACAAGTAAAAAGTACTTTCCAAGAAAAACATGTCAGATTGAAAGCCTACAGGGATGAGGTATGGAAAATCAGGGACTCTTTTTCCATTTTTGACATTTCTTATGTACCTAGAGCTATGAATCATCTTGCTAATTCCCTTGTTGTTTTATCTAGTATATTTATTCCTCCCATGCCTCCCAGACTCAATTATGAAATCCAAGTCAAATATAGGCCATCCCTGCCCGACAATATTAAATATTGGAAAGTTTTTGAAGATGATGATGAGCTTAGTAGATTCCTCTAGGTGGTAGATGAATTTTCTGACATGCATATTGACCAGAAAAATCAAAATGTAGAGGAATCCAATAATCCTAAGCTAAAAAGAAAAATGGGTCAGCATGATATCGTTCAACTGCCCAACAATTATATACCTCGGGGTTTGGTACCTCTTGAGAAGATTTTCGATCATAATGATGTCCCCTACAAACAATATAGGAAGCCAAAATCATCCTAAGTTCATAAATTTTTCTGTCGAATTAACCACTGATCAGAGGTCTGAATATTGCAACATTATGAAGGAATTCACTGATGTTTTTGCTTGGAAATACAGTGATCTGGAAACCTATGACCCTGAGGTCATTCAACATAAGATTCCCCTTGAGAAAGACACCATCCCTTTCAAACAGAAACTGAGACCTATCAGTCCCCTCCTATTTCCTGTAATTGAAAGAGAAATCAAAAAGCTTCTTGATGCCAAAATCATAATCCCTTTAAGATACTCTAAATGGATTGAAAATCTAGTGATAGTGAGAAAGAAAAATGTTGAGATCAGGTTATGTGTTGACTTTAGAAATCTAAATAAATGATCAAAGAAAGACAACTAACCCCTACCCAAGATGGAACATTTGCTACAAAGAATTTTAGGGGCTACTGTCATGTCTTTCCTAGATGGTTTCTCGGGATATAACCAGATTTCTGTACATCCTAATGACCAAGAAAAAATTTCCTTTACTACTCCTTGGGGTACCTTCATGTACGCCAAGATGCCATTTGGATTGATGAATGTCGGGGACACTTTTCAGAGGGCCATGGACATATCTTTCATGGGAGAAAAGGACAAGTTTGTCCTCATCTATCTTGATGACATTATAGTTTATTCTAGCAGTCATTAAGAGCACCTAAAGAATCTGAAAAGAGCATTTCTGAAGTGCAGACAGTTCGGGATTTCATTGAACCCCAAAAAGTCCCATTTTTCTCTCAAGAAGGGAAAGCTACTAGGCCACATCATTTCAGCAGAAGGTGTGAAAATTGATCCAGCTCAGGTGGAAGCAATTCAGAGGTTGTCCATACCAAGGTCAAAGAAGGATATCCAATCTCTACTCGGTAAGATGAATTTTGTCACAATATTTATTCCAAATTTCACTGAGTTAGTGAAACACATAACTTCTATAAAAAAAAAGGGATCCAACATAAAGTGGACAAACAATGCAAGAAGTTCATTTCAGGACATCAAACAAGCTATCATGGAATCCCCCACTCTAATCAGTCTGGATTACACCAAGAACTTCTATATTTTTTCCTTTGCTTCTTATGACATGATGGCAGCAGTCTTGTTACAAAATGATCATGAAAGTCTTGATCACCCAATGGCCTTTTTCAGCAAAACACTCAGAGACGCTGAACTAAGGTATGATCCTATAGAAAAACAAGCTTATGCTATCATTAAGTCTTTAAAATCTTTCAAAATTTATATCCTCCATGCAAAGGTTATCGCCTATGTTCCTTCATCCTCTGTAAAGGACGTTTTGACTCAGCCTGATATTGATGGGAAGAGAGCTAAATGGATTGTAAATATAATCGAGTTCGACATAGAAGTGAATCCCACTAAGCTGGTAAAAGGCCAAGGCCTTGCCAATCTTTTGACGGAAGAAAATTTTGATCTTTTGGACATAAATTTCATTGGGGAAAGTTCAACAAGTTTGCAGACAGAGGTAGCAGCGGAAGGACAACATAACAACTAGCAGGTGGCCGAGAATTTTTTTTCATGTGAGTGGTATTCATGTATTATTCATTTTCTACAAAAGTTGGAAGTTCCTCTTGAACTTAACATGACTCAAGACCGAGCCCTTAAGCTCAGAGCAATCAAATTTTGCATTTATAATAATCTTTTGTATTGGAAAGATCCTGTTGGTTTACTACTAAGATGTTTAGACAAAGAAGAGTCAGTTGAAGTTATACATCAATTTCATTCAAGTATTTGCGGAGGCCACCATTACTAGAAGACCACAACTCATAATATCTTAAGGGATGGGTACTATTGTCCTTTTATTTTTTCATATCTGTGCAACTTTGTGAAATCTTGTGATAAATGTCAAAGATTCACAGGAAAACAACAACTAAAATCTCTGCCCCTGAGACCTATTGTAGTGAATGGTCCTTTTTAGCAGTGGGGTTTAGATTTTATAGGCGAGATTAATCCTTCATCTATTGGTTAGCATAAATGGATCTTGGTAGCCACTGACTATTTTACAAAATGGATAGAGGCAATCCCCACCAGGAATGCCACTCATCAAGTCGTCGTGAAATTTCTTTATGAGAACATCTTGAGCAGATTTGGTTGCCCAAAAATGCTAGTAACAGATAATGCAACAGATTTCAAAGCCGATGCATTGGTTGACATGTGTAAACAATGGGCATTCAATTGGTACATTCTACCCCCTACTACCCTCAAGGTAATGGCCTTGTAGATTCGTCCAATAAGAGTCTAATCAGAATCATCAGAAAGTTGTTGGAGGAGAATCAAAAGAGTTGGGATTCTAAACTAAAGTTTTCTCTTTGGGAAGACAGAGTAACTAACAAGAAATCCATAGGAACTTCTCCCTTCAAACTGGTCTATGGTACTGATGCCATTTTCCCTATTCAGCTAGTTTTACCAGTGGCTAAATTTTTTCAAGAAGAGCAAACTAAATCAAATGATATGGTAAGAAGAATGCTTGACTTGGTAGAACTGCAGCAGGTCAGAGAACAGTTGGTGGACAAATCAGAGGCTCATCAAAAGAGGATCAAGGAAACTTTTGACAGAAAGGCAAAGGTGGATGATTTTTAGGTTGGTGATTGGGTTCTGAAATGGGATGCCCTCAGACAAGACAAAGGAAAACATGGCAAGTTTAACTCTTTGTGGACCAGTCCTTTCATGATAACTCAAGTACAGCACAACAACACCTTCATTTTGTAAAGTCTGGGAGGTGAAGAAATGTTTGGTGGCCCAATTAATGGGCATTTTCTGAAACTCTATTTTATCTAAGGATTTGGAGCCTTGTCATTGTAATTTTATTTTTCAACTTTTTGGTTTTACAGAATAACTCCATTCCTAATGGAAACACTAGTAGATAGTTTTAAATTTTCTTTTCTCAGGAAAGGCATTGGTTTTGTGGTTCTTGAAACCTCACAGGGAGGCTTTCACCCCCAATAGGAGCCAGTGTTATCTCAGAAAATTAATCAATTGATATTTTGCATTTTAGGCGATAGGGAGTCTTTTAAAAAGGTACCTTTTAAATTTTTAAAGGTTCATTTTTCGAAGCTTTACCCATGTAATAAAGTTTAAATAAAAATTCATTTAGTTTGTGTTTGATCTAATTCAAATCTCAGGTTTCGATGTCTTAGGTGAACATATCGATTGTTCATTAGCCACCAAAAGCCTTAGCTTTCGAAAACTTAAATAAAGGAATCCAGGGCCATTTTAGCCACCAAAATCGTTGAAGCAGGTAAAGACCAAGCACGTCCTATCACACGTTTCAAATGACGGGTTTGAAGTTTCCATGATTGCACAAGCCACCGAAAGGAATGGATAAAGAATCATTCACGACCAGAAAGCTGATCTCACTGTGATATGAGTGAATCTTTCCTCATCGTTATATCATTAATTCATACGCCGATGTACTTCCCATTGATTTCAGTAATTCTCCATGACTTCTGCACATCATCAACCATTTCGTGGAACTCCTTGCAATCAGTGCCACATTCAAAAGCTCTCCCCAGTTATCTCAATTTTATCTTAGCCGAGATGATTTTCGCTAAGTTTACACGGTGTAACTCTTCCCGAAATCCACTCCTTCAATCACAGGTGTGCAAAAACGTCGTGGAAAATGAAGAAAGGAATGTTGACACTGAGGAAGGAGCTTAACGATATCTGTTACCTGGAATCACATCCTGAGGTATGTCAAATGTTCAAGGATGCAGGGTGTTACAATTTTTGCAAAAAATTACATAGCTTTCATCAACAGGTGGCAGAGGATTTTTCTCTCAATTTCGATGGAAAGAAAGCAATCATCGGCTGGGATGAATTTGAAATTGATGAAGCTCTCATAGCCAAAGTTACAGAGCTTCCCACGACTGGAGAGAAATGGTTTAAAACCACTATGATTAAGAATGTTGAATTCATGACCTATTTAAAACCAGAACACAGGGGTTTGATTTGGAAGAAAGATATTCCTGCATCTTTCCTTGAAGAGAAATGGCAGCAGTTATTGAAGACTATAATGGTTTATTTAACCTGTGAAGGGAAATACAACAGGGTGATGATTTATCATTTCAAACTTATAAACCATTTGACAGGTAGAAACCCACTTAATCTGCCCTATTTCCTCCATCGATGCTTATCCAAGATGGCTCATCAAGTCAAGTCCAAACCTAGTCAAGTTGCAGGTAGATTATCCCGCCATAGTTTAAAAAAATTGTTGGTCTGTGAGATGTTGCAAAGAAAGGGTAAAGAATGGAATTATTTCTTATTATGGAATGATTTCCAAACTGAGGTTCAGCCAGAGGGAAAAAAGAGTCCGCATTCCAAGAAATCCTCCACTCCCAGAAGTGGAAAGAGGAGGAGAAGAGTTATCTCTCCAACCCCAATCAATCAACCCTCTCCTTCCTCTAGGCTGGGAAAAATGAAGAAGAAAATGAATTTTAACAGTGAGGAAGAAGAGGCCAATGAATTCCCATTGAAAAAAAACATTCTCAATCTCCCTTACACAAACTCAGAAGATGAAGAGAAGCAGTTGGAAACAGGGCACGAGGATTCAGTTACCACAGGGCGTGACAACTCTGTTTTTGTGGACATATACACAACAAGTTATGAGAATATTCCATCACCTACTCTCCAAGAAGAACAAGAGTCACAAATTGTAGAGGCCTCATCTAGCAAGCGAGTGAAGAAGAATAAATCAAAAGAAATCAAGAAGCTTAAGAAGAATCTAGCGGAGCAAGAAGTTCTTGAAAGGGTAATAAAAACCAGGTATGAAACCCTATCAAAAAACTTTGCAGCAAGAAATTCATCTTTGGAAAGACTAGCCCATGAAAGCATAAAGGAGAAGAAAAAGAAAAACAAGATTGTAAAGGACTACAACATCTTATGGAGAGTAGCCCAAGGTTTGAAGAAAAAGGTCAGGGATTTGAGGAAAAAAGAAATGGCTTCAAAACACCAAGATCATGCTTCTCTTGAGACCCTTGCAGAGGTGGCAATTCAATGCAATGAACCAAAAGAAGCCAGTAACCCTACAAAGTTTGAGCAAGATACAGAGGCCTAAAAAGATCAGTCCTGAGGCATTTTTGAGATGAAACAAGGGTATTTTTGAAATTTTGATAATCTCAGGTTTCAGTGGCTTTGGCGAACATATCGATTGTTCATTAGCCACCGAAAGAAGATCTTTGGGTAGCTAATCGGCCCGAAATCTATTTTCTCTAGCTACCGAAACCACTGATAAGGAAAAAAGCTAATGTTTTTGCATAGATCCAAGTTTTTCTTATTCAAAAGATTCAAAAACGGTTCCAATCGATTGAAAATAATTAATGACATCTCTATCAAGAGTTTGTTTTGGTTTTGAAGATGTTTCAAAAGACAGAAAAGGTAAGCAACGGTTAGCTATTGTCAAGGAGATAAAACTGTTGACTGTCAGCAGGTGTCAAGTTTGACTCCTCCCATATAACATGAGATCCAACAGCCTTAGAAGGCTTACTACACCTGAAAACAATCTGAAGAATGTAAAGATCAGTCGAGAAGTTGAATTGATCTAGTCTACTTAGGTCAATTATTGATTTTCTATCTTTGGAAAAATTTGATCCATTAATCTAGGATCTGGAAATTGTTTGTAAAAGGATATAAAGCCAAGAACATTTGATGAACACAGGGTTCGATTTTGAGTTCTATAATCTATTGTTGTTGTATAAAAGACACTTTCTTTAATATATTTTTCCTGCAAGTTTCTTTCATTTGTTATTGTCAGACTCTCCTTCATCTTTGTCTATGCATATGAGTTGAAATTGTTCTTTTGTCTATGTTTAATGGTCCCATGGTAACTGTCATCTTAGTTTTGACTATTAAGAAAGAATCATAAGCATCTATGGTTAGTTTGTTGACCCACCATATATATTTCCTATGTATGTTATGGTTAACTGATTGGTTTTCTTATCTATTTGTTTTACAAACCTATCTGATAATAGCTCCTGAAGGCCATAACTGGAGCCATTTTCTTATTTTGGCCATAACTAGAGAAAATTACAACAAATTGGGATGAAAATTATGGGTTTTTTCCACAAAGAGGAGGCCTACAAAAGTGCCATACATGACCCTTATCGAATTCTTCTTGAATTTGGTTGAAATTACAAAATAGTGGTTTTTAAATATCTGAGCCCAGATCATTGACAAAAGTGCAGATTAAGCCAAAACTCTTGGGGAGAGTCCAAAAAGTAGACACAGAAATAACCCACAAAGGAACTTAATAAATCCTATGGGGATTGGAATGGGGACACTGAAATAGGCCAAAATCCATTATTTTGGGTCACTTTTGGGGGATTTTTGAGATTTTAAGAGAAGGAAAAGTGACCCTAAATCACAAAACTAGAAAATTTTATTTAGTCGACTTTTTATATAATAATTAATACAAATAACTTTGGTTTAGTGAAATTTTTCGAAAAGTGCACATATTGAGAGATAGTCAGTTCTGCTAAAAATTCTAGTCTGGAAAAGCCAGTAAAAAAGGACAAAGTTGCAGATTCCAGATTGTCGTAGTTTTTTTACTGGAACGTCATATTGAAATTTTGAGAGTTTTTATGAATTTTTTTATTTTTATGTATGTCTCATATAAAATTTTATCTAGTTCCTGGCATATTTTCTTCTGCATTTGACAAAAGTTGGCATTTCAATAAAATTGCACCAGTAGAGAAACTACACAGAAAGGGGCAAAAATAGTTTTTTCAAGAAGCCATAACTTTCAGCTCAAAGATTGGATTGGGGCATTAGTACAGCGATCAGAAATATATTTTGTAGAGGAATGCATATAGGGAATCACAGTGTGAATTGATTCAATATGTCCTTTATAAATTGATGAGGAAAGAACATGTATGTTAATTAATGAAATGTTTTATAATATGCATGTTCTAACAATAATTATTACATGCACATTTCTTGCAGAATTAGAGGTACAGAAAGAAAATTTAGTTATTATATGAGGAATCGAGTTATGGAAGATGCCCAGGGATATTACATCCATGAGGAAGAGATCATAGGTCTGCATGTCAGCATGGGTAATGTTGAGATAGAGTTAAATGGAAGAAGAGATAGGAAAGAGTTTGTCAGTATGAGAAGCCTGCATAGGGAAGTGTAGAGCTACAGAGCTAATAATAAAAGGATTATGAAGGCTCGGGAAGACATAATTTAGAGCTTAAACATGTTGCATAAGAAATTTAAAAAATAGTATGGCACCAAGAAAGCAGTTAGTGCTAGTGATCCAAGTGGATATTGGTGGCCCCCCACCTATTCCAACTAGCTCCTCTTGACAGTTTTTAGTTCAATGTGTTCTTCTGTAATTCTTTGTAATTGTGGGTTATACACTTTTGTGGTAGTATGAATCCCTACACATATTCCAGGTGGATATTGGTGGCTTCCGACCTAATCCAACTGGCTTATTTTGGAAGTTTTCATGTCAGTACATCTTTATGTACTTCCAGGGCCGTTTTGGGGCCCTAAACAATGTTTTTTTTCTTTCCATAGTCAAACTGTAGACGGAGTCATATTTTGATAGCATAATGTGCAGTTATCTAAAAGAACTTTCCAATAGGCTATCAGTGCCTAAAACAGTGGTCGTATGCAAAAGTTACGACCCCAGAAAGTTGAGGTACCAACCTACCCATCGGGGCCCACATAACTTTTGGTGTTTCATCTCCTAGGGTTAGGTTTTTGGATGCCTAGGGTCATTCATGAGTAATCTTAAAAAGGCCTCTGGATCCTCATTGTAATCAATTTTATTAGACGGATGCACATAGCAGCCACATCTCTTCTCAGAGATAGCTACCATCATGCAAGCAAGTTGTTTCAGTTCGGCAGTTTTACAGTTTCAGCCTATTTCATTTATTCAATAGAATTTATTGTTCACTGGATATATGTTGTTGTTCTCTATATCTCTGTGTTATGGTATTCAATCTGTTATTCATTTTGTTCCTCTCATAAATCCGGATTAGTGGTATTAGAACGGTCTTCTCTTCATTTGTTTTTCTTTGTGCATGTCCTCGACAAGATTTGGGTACAAGAAGCTAGGACTCAAACTAGTTGAGCCTTTGCAAGATCAGTTGCGTTGAACTCGATCACAACTCATGGGGGATGAGAAGAAAGATGATGGAGCAGGAGATCTTTTTAAAATGTTTCTCAAGGAAGCCCTTACGCGACAAAAGAATGAGATGATGGACAACTTTGCACAAATACTTCTATGGCTACCCACATGAGACACATCTTCATCAAGTTGCCACGCAACCCACTTCAAGGTACAAGTAAATTTTGATATTCCATTATTTGAAGGACTGATAGATGCAGATGTTGTAGATAAATGGTTGAATCTACTCGAAGGGTATTTTTTGGTCCAGAATTTTTCCGATAGGGAAAATATTACTTTTTCACTCCTCAAGGTCATCCCCCATGTTAAGGACTAGTGGGATACATACTCTGAGCAAAGGGCTATAGAGGAATCTGCAATATTTGTGATCGCCCCCACCTGGGAATCCTTCAGGGATTCCATTAAAGAAAAGTACTACCTTGTTGGAAGCTATGAGGACCAATACACAAGATGGACCACGCTACGTCAAGAAAGGGACCAGACAGTACCATATGTCACCAATATTTTCCATACTCTATGAACCAAATTGGGTATAAAAGACTCTGAATGACATATGGTCCTCAAATACCACAGCTTTCTGCACAAATACATTCAAACAGAAATGGAGTTTCTAGACATCACATCATTAGGTGCAACTTATATAAATGTTGTCAAGATCGAGTAGAAATTTAAGAAGAAGAGGTGAGAGTTTGGATCTGCAAATTCCTCATAGTCGAAGCAAGGAAAAGGTGGTTTCAACCCACCAAACAAGGGACAGAGAAAATATGGTCTCTCTCAGGACAACTAGTCCAAGTGGAAACCCAAGAAGGGTAATGAGAAGTCAAAGAAGAACACAGGAAAATGATGTGAATACCTGGTGCAAACCCCCAAACCCTCAGGTCTAAGGCCTGCGCAAGATCGTTCTAATCTTCCCTTTGAGCCTGATTGACTCGATGGTTTACCCTCAGGAAATACCCTTCACACACAACAGTGTATCCACAGATCCTTATGGGTTAATCCCACTTGAACAAACACTAGGCACCAACTCAAATCTTCTGATCAAACAATATGATAACACCTTTCGTGATTTCAAAACTTTGGATTTCGTGACTTCGTGACTTCTCCTTCCGAGTTTCTCGACTCTTCAACTGCCGAAACCCAAAATGTTGATTCGCCGAAATTCTTATCGCGTTTCACAATTTCGGGAATATTGGAACAAAGAACTCTGATCCCTTGTCCTCGAAAATGCCGAAATGTCGAATCTCAACACGTTCAGCAAAGGCTGTCCCCACAAATGACTTCTCACTTCATCGGGTTTTTGGACTTCATGATTTCATGAATCCAGATGAAAAGTGTTGAAAAGTCAACAAGAAACATGTGTCTAATTTAGTTTTCCCTTAATTAAATTAGACAATAAATATTAATCTATTATCTCATTCATAACTGAGTGATTTGGAATTGTAACAGAATTATAAGTGTAGTTAAGTGATTTAATATTACTTGTATTAGTGTGAGTTCAGTGAATTAATTATTCATTAATTCACAATCAGTTAACTCGCATGCAACTGAAGACTTGCCACGGTTAACTACATGCATGTCATTCCAATGGACACCAGTTGAGATAACAGGTGAAAGGGACACTTTGTCTATCAGTTGTGATTTGTTCACACATGCAGTGGATATGCTTATGAGCATGTGAAAACGAGGCAATTGTATTCATTCGATTCATTGTGAGAATTTGGATTGCAGAGTTTGTGCAGAGGAGGCAGTGTGAGACGATTGTATTGTACTGAGAGCTCTTGGATTAGAGTTTTGTATGAGATTGTTTCATGATTCATGATATACATAATATATGATAGTGGGGTTTTTAGCTTTACGCTTTCCCGGTAAAACTTATTGTGTTATGTGTTATTGATATTTCACTGTGTTCTTATGGTTGTGATCGTGGTTTAAATTGCTTCCGCAAAAGTAATAGTAGAAGCGATTCTGTATTTAACAATATAGGAACTTGTTAGATCAGGAGAATCGCAGGAATACATTAATTTGTATCGAAATTTCTACATGGTATCAGAGCCACGGAGGCCACGAAGTCACGGAAGTGAGGTGCTAACATAATTGCATTCTCGCAGGTCCCGTCTCTAGCAGGGTGCGAACTCTAGTACTGAAAACTTCTGGTGTTTTCAAGAATAGAAATTCTCGCACCCTAGACAAAGGCAGGGTGCGAACTTCATTGGAATTCTTGCAGGTGAATACACTAGTAGGGTGCGAATAGAACAGGGCATTCTCGCAGGTGAATACACTAGCAGGGTGCGAATAGAACAGGCATTCTCGCAGGTGAATACACTAGCAGGGTGCGAATAGAACAGGGAAGTTCGCAGGCTATACACAGGCAGGGTGCGAACCTCCCAGGGAAAGGGGAAAGTGAAGGGGTTGAGTTTTGGGTTGGATAACATTCAAATTTGCAAGATTTTCTTGGTGCGACACTTGATTCAAGATCGAAATGTCTTTCAATGGCTTGAGGTTGGAGTATGCACT